>PVJS01015258.1:0-39153 GCA_004027185.1 Glis glis
GGGCGGGGCGAGACGGGGGCGGGGCGTACGGGCGCGTGCGCACTGGAGGTGCTGGGGGCGGGGCGTCGGGAGCAGCGGCAGCGACGGCGGCGGCGCGGGTTGGAGCTGTGCGGTCGCGGGTTCGCCACCGGGTGGGCGCTGCGGGCCGGGCAGGAGATCCAGCACCGGAGGCAGGCCGGCACCCAGGGCTTCAGGACCCGGCGCCGCTTCTGCGGTGGGCCCGGCGGCACGGAGGACGGAGGACGGAGGCCGGGGCGCCAGGTAGGTGGTCCGGACCGGGCGGGACCGGGCGCGAGCGGGGAGGCCGGGCGTCCGGGCGGAGCGGGGGCGCGTCCCGCACCGAGGCCGGCGCCTGCGGTTGCCATGGAAACCGCGCAGCCCGCATCCTGGGAGCCGGGACCCGGCGGGCGGCGGGAGCTGCGGGCGCCGAGGCCTCGCCGTGCGGGGTGCGCCTAACCCGGTCCAGGGAACCCGCATCGCAGCGCAGGAATCGGCGCTCCGTCCTCGCTGCTCGCTTCCCTTTTCCGCCGGCCCCTGGTCCCCGACGACATTGCTCGCATCTTTGCTTTTTATAGTTTATTTCTCTCTGGCGTGGCTGGCGGGTGAATCGAGGCCTGAGGTTGGCAGGGTCCGTGGCCGTCTTTGGAAAAGCCCATCATGAATGTGTAGGCCACCGAAGGCCGAGGCCCTCCAGCTGCCGAAGGTTAATGTGTATCTTTGTGGGCCGAGGAAGGGAGCCTTGATGGCTTAGGCGTCCTACCCCTCGCCGCCTGCCCTCTGCCATTACATAATGATGGATTCCTCCTGCCCCGAGGTGACGGCAGGAACGTATTCCTCCGGGTAAGAAGGAAGTACAGGCGGTTGTGAAGCTCGTCATCTTGTTTTTCGGCTTTGCTTCTGAATGTGTTTTGGGTTCGCAGGCTGCCTAAGAGTAGAATGTGACCTGTCACCTGCCCAGTAGGGCATCTAAACCAAGGGACTGGGGGTGGGGTGGCAGTTGGAAGTCATCCCCGGTGCACAGTGGGCAGTACCCTGGGCAGTACCGGTGGGGCTACACCAGAGCAGGCTGACGATGTGAATTCTGCCTGGTCCATCCTGGTGCACAGTGGGTCGTGTGGACCTTGGGGCAGAACTGGTGGGGCCAGAGCAGGCTGACCTGGATGTGAATTCTATATGGTCCATCCTGGTGCACAGTGGGTTGTGTGGACCTTGGGGCAGTGCTAGTGAGGCTGGGCCAGAGCAGGCTGACCTGAGTGTGAATTCTGCCTGGTTCAACCCGTGCACAGTGGGTCGTGTCGACCCTGGGGCAGTACCGATGGGGCTGTGCCAGAGCAGGCTGACTTGGGTGTGAATTCTTCCTGATTCACCCTGATGCACAGTGGGTCCTGTGGGCCCTGGGGCAGTACCTGTGGGCCTATGCCAGAGCAGGCTGACCTGGGTATGAATTCTTCCTGATTCATCCTGGTGCACAGTGGGTTGTGTGGACCTCGGGGCAGTACCGGTGGGACTGGCCAGAGCAGGCTGACCTGGGTGTGAATTCTGCCTGGTTCATCCTGGTGCACAGTGGGTTGTGTGGACCTCGGGGCAGTACTGGCGGGACTGTCCAGAGCAGGCTGACCTGGGTGTGAATTCTGCCTGGTTCATCCTGATGCATAGTGGGTCATGTGGACCTCGGGGGCAGTACTGATGGGACTGGCCCGAACAGGCTGACCTGGGTGTGAATTCTTCTTGATTCATCCTAGTGCACAGTGGGTCGCATGGACCTCGGGGCAGTACTGGTGCGACTGGCCAGAGCAGGCTGACCTGAGTGTGAATTCTGCCTGGTTCATCCTGGTGCACAGTGGGTCGTGTGGACCTTGGGGCGGTACCAATGGGGCTGGGCCAGAGCAGGCTGACCGGTGTTAATTCTGGCTCTCCCACTTGCTAGCTCCGTTCGTTCTGGATGTTCTCCTCTCTGAGGGGTGAAAGCAGAGCCTCCTTGCTGAATTCGCTTTGACACCTAGGTGCTGTTGGTATAACTCAGTGCTATAGGTTGTCCTAGAATTAAGCCTCATTTTTCTTTGGTTGACAATAGACTTTAACAGTAATTCTGTCTTTGAATATAGGCTGTAGGGCCTTTATTTTGGGAGTTCTTTGCTGAAATGTTTACTCCTGGAAGATTTAATAACTTCCTGGTTTCTTTAAAGAGAGATGAAAGATGGCAGGGAGGTCAGTGAGGTGGTTCTGTTGGACTGGTGGTGTCAGGAGACCGTGATGCTGTCCCAGGGGTGGTGCTGGAGGTGAACAGAGCCTCACAAGGCCTCCTTCCCTCAAGCATCTTGTAAACACATTCTGTAGCAGCAAGCCAGAGTTACTGGGAGTGTTTGGCTCAAAGACAGGGCTTAACGGAATGGATGCTGGACAAATTCAATGAGAACTTTCCCTGTCTAGCTCCGTGTGTGTGTGTGTGTGTGTGTGTGTGTGTGTGTGTTAGTTACTGAGGATTGACCCCAGGGTCATTCTATCTCTGAGCTATACCTCCAGATCTTTTTAAAATTTTTTGTTTTGAAACAGGGTCTCCTTAAGTTGCTGAGAGTCTCACTGAATTGCTGAGGCTGGTCTCGAACCTGTAATCCTCCTGTTTCAGCCTCCCAAGTACTGGGATTACAGGTGTGTGCCACTACACCTGGCTCCTTTTCATTAATCATCTTCCATCTCAGAGTATTTATCTGCTCAAGTAAATTTGGTCTTCCATATAGACTCTGAGCCCAGGGCAGACAACATAGTTTATTTATCCCATTGTTTTGGAAACCAGCTATTTTGTAGCATTGCTGTTAAAGTGATTATTAGAGTTTTAAAAAATCACTTTAAGGAAAGGATGAAATAAACTAACACACATGAGAGCTTTTCGTAAGTGGTAGCTTAGACTGCCAGAGAAATGGATGTGTGTGATGGAGAACTCTCTGCCCTGCAGGTCCCTTTACCCATTGCGTGCCTGGGAGTGTTCTCAGCTGGCCACTTGGTAAACGCACCATGGGGTGGCCTGGGAAGGCAGTACAGGGCCAGCAGCCCCTCTTCCCGCATGGCTCAGCATCTCTAGGATTCAGTAGGTAGAATGGAGGGGGAGACGGTCCATCAAGTCTGCTTTACCCTGATTTTGCTTTTTAATGAATAACTCCGTTTCAGCTTACACATTCCAGAAAAGTTCCTATAGCCCATCAGCTACTCCTAGTATCAGGATGCTTTGACTTTCACTGAGGAAAACAGCACAAGTCTGCAGCAAGGAAGGCTTGATGGAGCCGGTGCTGCTCTTGGAGAACACGATTAACGAGCTGGCCTTGAGCGATCCCTCAGCACAGCTCTTCTCACTGTCCCAGAGCAGAAGCTCTGTGAGCAGACCGGTGTTAACCCTGTGCAGGCTGCTGCCTGACCCTCTGTTTTGAAGGAAACTGTCATCATGGACCCAGTACCCAGGAATTTACCTGTATTTCTATGCATATACACACCTTGCTTTCAAAAATTTTTTTTTTTGCATTTTGATGTGATTTCACACCTACAGTAAATTTGCAAGAGTAACCTAAAGAATTCTGATACCCTTTATTCAGAGTCTCCTAATGTTGACATGTTACTACATCTCCCTGACCCTTCTCATATTCATGCATGACTGCTTTCAGTGAACTACTTAATAGTAAGTTGCAGACCTGATGCCCTTTTATCACTAAATACTTCACTGTATTTTCTAAAAACAAGGACATCCTCTTATATGACCACAGTACAATTGTTAAAAATCAGGAAATTGACATCGATGCGATGATATTATTTGACATGCAGGTCTTATTCAGATCTTGCTATTTGCCCCAGTAATGTCCTTAAGAGCAAAAGAAACTCCTAGCGTATCTGTTGCATGAGCTTGTTCTGTCCCCGTAGTCTCCTTTAATCGGGAACAGCTCCTGGCTCTGACACGGACATACCTGACGATGACTGACTGTTTTTAGATGATGGCCCACAGTTTGGGTTTCCTCATGATTAGATTCCGGTGTGCACTCTGGCAGGAGCCACGCAGGCTGGATGCTGCGGGCTTGTTGGTTCGTCCCCTCAGCAGGTACATGCCGCCCGATGGCCGGTTCACAGGCATTGTTAACTGTGATGGCTTGATTAGATTAGGACCTAGGCGGCCTCATTGATATGTTACCGTTATTTTTGCTTTGTAGTTCATATGTATCTTGTAGGGAGAGAATTTGAGACTATGTAAACATATTGTTACTCCTCGTATTTTTACCCACTGGTTTTAGAATCCATTGATGCCTCTTATCTGAGTCAATTATAATGGTTGACAGATGGCAATTTTCTAATTCCATCTTCGCTTCTACATTTACTAGTTAGAATTGTACTGGAAAGAACTTTTCTTTCTCCTTTATTTACTTCTTGATTTACGTCTCTGGATTCATGAATTCTTGCTTTATTCAACAGATTAAAAGCTGGTACTCTCATTAGTTATTTTATTGTGGTCAGTGGGGACCCCTTCTAGCTAGCTCTTGTGTCCTTTGGACACGTCCCCATCATTCTTCCTGCCTGCTGCCCGCCTGCCTTCTGCTGTTCAGGACTCGCCTTGTGCTTTGCTTGCCTCATCCCTGGCCAGGATCAGCCTCTCTCCAAAGAGCCTTGGTTCCTCTCAGTGGGAATGGTGTTCGAAACCAAGATGTGGGCATGAGGAGCGCTTGTTGGACTGAAGTGTCATAGCTTCTAGACCTACTTAGGGAACAGATGCTCTTGTTGAAAATGTAAGTATAGTCACATTACACAACGTCATCTGTGATTTGCTTTTCAGATTTAATGCTGTGTCTTGGACATCTGTATGTGCTGACATGGTAAGCTTGCCTTTTGAAGGGTGCCGTCTACATTCTAAAGTATGGGATTTAACTATCCTAATTTATTTAACTATGTCTTATTCATGGACATTTAGGGTTGTTTCCAATTTTCTATTCTAAAACCAGTGAGGAATCCATGAACTACATCACAATTAACACTCAAATATTTCATCTTTGTTAACACTCACAAATATTTTAGATTCTTAGCAGTAGAATTTCTGGGACAAAGTAATTTTATATTTATTATTATTATTATTATTATTATTATTATTATTATTTTGTGGTACTGGGGATTGAACCCAGGGATATTCTACCTCCAAGCTACATCCCCAGCCCTTTTTATGTTTTTTGTTTTGAAACAGGGTCTCGCTAGGTTGTTGAGAATCTCGCTAGGTTGCTGAGGCTGTCCTTGAACCTGCAATCCTCATGTCTCGGCCTTCGGAGTACTGAGATTACAGGCGTGCACCACCACGCCCAGCTCAGGCTTCATCTCTAACCGTCCCTTTCATCACAAGCTGTCTGGGGTTGGGAAGCCAGGCCAGACTCTGCACACTGGTTTCCTCTTCCTGGTCTCTGCACACTTTCCTCCTGCCTTGTCATTGCTGTTCAGCCTGTGCCTCCAGCCAGCCCAGCCGCCCTCTGGTGTGGGGCGTATACACACAGTGGAGTTTTACTCAGCCAGAAAGAATAAAAACATGTCATTTGCAGGAAAATGGGTGAAACTGGAGAATGTCATGCTAAGTGAGATCAGCCAGACTCTGAAAATGAAGAGCACTGTGTTTTCTCAGATGTGAAAGCTGGAGAGAAGAAGGAAAGGAAAGGGATCTCCCGAGAGTGAGAATGCGGAGAGAAGCCAGGAGAGCGGGAAGGGGGGGGAGGGGGAAGGGAGCGGGAGGTTTGAGGAGGGACACACACCGCAGCATGTTCCGTGCATGGATGAGGGCATCACCGCAAATCTCACTATCATGTACAGTTACAGTGCACGAATTAAAATAAGATGAACGTCTACTTCCTGGAATAGGGCCAGGAAGACAGAGGGGTCCTCTGAGCTCCGGGAGGAGGAGACCAGGGGCCTCCCCAGGCCCTTCCCTCGCAGCTCAGGAGGTCGGAGTCGGAGGTCTCCTGAAGCCCCCTGGTCCTCCCTGCTCCCGCCCTTGCCAGAGCCTGCCTCTGGGCCACCCGGGTCACGTTAATTCACTCCGGGGCACAGGACGCTTCTCTGCCTCTCCTGTGTTGCTTTCATTTTTCGTCCTATTAACCTGGATTTGTAAGAAAAACGACCTAGGTATATACACTCTGGAAATACGAAGGAAGTATATTTAGGCAAGTGGGTATTTGGGGAGAACAGGTGTCCTCTTAAGAACAAGACGTCCAATTCAAGGGCCTTCCTGGGGTAGGGGTGTGCCCCTGGGGACCCCGTTGGCTGCCAAGTAAACAGTGCCGCGTATCGCCTGGGGAGCGGGGCTTGCTGGACCAGCGGGCTTGCAGCCTCGTCTCTTCTCTCCAGCCGTCCTGCGGGTTTCCCTGCGGGTCTGGCTTCCTCAGGACCCTGCGATGCTCCTTGAGGTCAGCAAGGCCCTGTGCTTCCTTGTTAATGGCCAGCAGCAGCAGAGAGGGAGACAGACCAGGCCTTCCCCTGGAGTGTGGAGCAGAGGCCATGTGCCTTCCATGGACCCCTGACAAGCGGCGGGGAGAGCGCTACGTGCCGCTTGGTCAGGCTAGCACTCCTCCACGTGTGGTCCCTGGACCAGCAGAATCAGCGACACCCAAGAACTTAGTAGAAGCACAGTGTCTCAGACCCACCCTATGCAGGGCTGGGGCCCAGAATTCTGTGTCACAAGCCCTGCAGCAGGTTCTGATGTGGGGCCATGTTTGGGACTGCTCCCTTAGGGAGATGGGGCAGGCCTTTCCTGAAGCCAGGGAGATGGGTCCCAGAATTGGGTGTTGCCCCCAGTTTGCCAGTGACTTGGTGGAGTTGTGCTGAATCTCGCCTCCTCCTTCCTCTCTTCCTCTCTGCCTGGTGTCCTCTGATGTGGGAGGGAGGTGGGAGGGCCTGAGGCTGTGTGCTGGGTGTTGTGGGGCTATTTAGGGCAGTGCTGCTTCTGTCTCGGGAATCCTGCCTCTTGCCTTTCACTTTCTCTCCCCTCTGCCGTGATTCAGCGTGGGCTTTCTAGAGTAGAAGCAGCAACTTGGTGCCCGAGAGCCTGAGGACCAGGGTGTGCTGGGAGACAGGCCTGTATGTCCTACAACCACGCTCTTCCTGGCCCAGGCGGAGCCTGCAGCGCTGCTCTCCCACCCCACAGCCCTCCCTCTGAGGGTATAGACAGGCCCTGTGTAGACAGTCCCCGGTGTCCTGTGGGTTTAATGTTGCACCAAATTGCTGTCATTTCCCTGTGGATGGATGGAGGCCACTTCACTTCAGTGTGTTTTCTGCCAGTAATTGATGCACGCTTGTCATCTGCTTCTGGACTGTGTTTTCTTCCTGACGGCTTGACGTTGCTTTCTGACTGTCTACTTTTCTCTGTAAACTTCTTTCCCCCTATTTTTGGCCTATTTTATTTCCTTTTTTATCATACTTTAATTTTTTTTTTTTTGTGGTACTGGAGATGGAACCCAGGGGCATTCTACCTCCCAGCTACCTCCAACCCTATTTTATTTTTTATTTTGAAACAAGGTCTCACTAAATTGCTGAGGGCCTTGCTATATTGCTGAGGGTGTCCTCGAACCTGGGACCCTCCTGTGTCAGCCTTCCAAGTACTGCAGTTACCAGCTACCTTGCCACCTTGCCCAGCTCATACTTTTAATTTTTAATGAACACATAGTAATTGTACATATTCACGGGCTACAGTGTGACATTTCAGAACATATGTACAGTGCGTAATGATCAGGTCAGAGTAATTGGCACGTCTTTCACCTCACACATTTATAATTTGCGTTGGGAAAAGTCAGAATCTTCTCTAATAGCTATCTTGAAATATTTAAATAGTTGTTGTCAACCATAGTTATCCTGTTGTGCTATAGACACTAGAAACTCTTTGTCCTACCAACCGCACCGCCGCGTCCATTACCCGCCTTCCCCCCCCATCTTCCCAGCCTCTGGTCACCACTATTCTCCACTTCCTTGAGATCAACGTTTTAGCTTCCACATACAAGCAAGGTCATGCAGTACTTGTGCCCGACTTGTTGAACACTGGGTCCTCCAGTTCCATCTATGTTGCTTCAAGAGGCAAAATTTCTCCCTTCTCTATGACTGGGTAACATGGCATTGGTGGGTATGTGCCACACGCTCTTCGTGTCTCATCCTCTGAGGGACAGCAGGGTGACTCCATACCCCGCTGCTGGTTCCAGTCCCTTGAGCACATACCCAGTAGAGCAGGTGCTGGATCATACAGTCGTTTGAGGTGTTTGAGGAGCCTCTATCCTGTTATCCATGATGGCCGTACTAGTGTATGTTCCCACCAGGAGCGTATGAGAGTTCCTTTTACATCCCGTTATCCCTGATGGCTGTACTAGTGTACATTCCCACCAGGAACGTACGAGAGTTCCTTTACAGCCTGTTATCCCTGATGTCTGTACTAGTGTATGTTCCCACCAGGAGCGTATGAGAGTTCCTTTTACATCCCGTTATCCCTGATGTCTGTACTAGTGTACGTTCCCACCAGGAGTGTACGAGAGTTCCTTTTACATCCCGTTATCCCTGATGTCTGTACTAGTGTATGTTCCCACCAGGAGTGTACGAGAGTTCCTTTTACATCCTGTTATCCTTGATGGCTGTAGTAGTGTACATTCCCACCAGGAGTGTACGAGAGTTCCTTTACAGCCTGTTATCCCTGATGGCTGTACTAGTGTACGTTCCCACCAGGAGCTTACGAGAGTTCCTTTACAGCCTGTTATCCCTGATGTCTGTACTAGTGTACGTTCCCACCAGGAGCATACGAGAGTTCCTTTTACATCCTGTTATCCTTGATGGCTGTAGTAGTGTACGTTCCCACCAGGAGCATACGAGAGTTCCTTTACAGCCTGTTATCCCTGATGGCTGTACTAGTGTACGTTCCCACCAGGAGCGTACGAGAGTTCCTTTACAGCCTGTTATCCCTGATGGCTGTACTAGTGTACGTTCCCACCAGGAGTGTACGAGAGTTCCTTTACAGCCTGTTATCCCTGATGGCTGTACTAGTGTACGTTCCCACCAGGAGTGTACGAGTGTTCCTTTTAGCGCATCCTTGGCAGCAGTCTGTTGTGTTTGGAAGCGGGGGTCTCCACGTTGCCTTTGCTGGTCCTTCACTGCAGACTCAGGTGGTCCTCGCACTCAGCGTCCCGGGTGCTGGGGCCCAGGCATGCTTTCTGTCTTTCTGGTAATCGCTGTTCTCCTTGGGGTGAGACAGTATCTTCGTTGCGGTTTTGGCTTGCATTTCCCTGATGGTGACTGATATTGAGCATTTTTCATATGCATGATCATTTGCACATCCTCTTTTGAAAAATGTCTAATTTGCCCTTTTTTTTTCTTTTTTAATGGTACTGAGGATTAAACCCAGGGCATTCTACCTCTGAACCGTACCCCCAGTCCTATTTTATTTTTAAACAGTGTCTTGCAAAGTTACTGCGTTGGTCTCGAACCTGCTATCCTGTCTTAGCCTCCCAAGTGCCCATTTTTAAATCAAATTAGCTGTTTTTTTTTTTCTTTTGAGTTATTTGAGTTTCTTAGATATTCTGGACATTAACCCTTATCCAGTAAGTAGTCTGTAGGCATTTCTCCTGTGAGTTTTTGAGTTCCTTAGATACTCTGGACATTAACCCCTTATCCAGTAAGTAGTCTGTAGGTATTTCTCCTGTTCTGTGGGATTTTGAGTTTCTTAGATATTCTGGACATTAACCCCTTTTCCAGTAAGTAGTCTGTAGGCATTTCTCCCGTTCTGTGGGTTTTTGAGTTCCTTAGATACTCTGGACATTAACCCCTTTTCCAGTAAGTAGTCTGTAGGCATTTCTCCCGTTCTGTGGGTTTTTGAGTTCCTTAGATACTCTGGACATTAGTCCCTTATCTAGTAAGTAGTCTGTAAGCATTTCTCCCATTCTGCGGGTTTTTGAGTTCCTCAGATACCCTGGACATTAATCCCTTATCTAGTAAGTAGTCTGTAGGCATTTCTCCCATTCTTTAGGTTGCCTTTCTTTCTGTTGGTTGTTTCCTTTGCTATACTGAAGCTCTTTAGTTTGACGTAATCTCATTTGTCAATTTTTGCTTTTTTTTTGCCTGTTTTGGGATCATATCCAATTTTTTTTTTGCCCAGACCAATGTCTTAAAGCACACTTAACATATATTTTCCTTAAGTATTTTCATAGTTTTGAGTCTTAAAGTCTTTGATCCCTTTTTTGTGTGTGTGGTACTGGGGACTGAATCCAGGGGCATTCTGCCTCCGAGCTATACCCCCAGCCCTATTTTTTTATTCTTTATTTTGAAACAGGGTCTCACTAAGTTGCAGAGGGCCTCACTAAGTAGCTGAGGCTGGCCACGAACCTGCCATCCTCCTGTCTCAGTCTCCCAAGGACTGGGATTACAAGTGTATGCCACCACGCTTGGCTCTTTGATCCATTTTGAGTTGATTTTTTTTTAATACAGTGAGAGATAAAGGTTTAGCTTCTTTCCTTTGCATGTGGATGTCCAGTTTTCCCAGCACAATTTTTTAAAGAGACTTTCTCCAGTTATGTTCTTGTGCCTTTATAGAAAATCAGTTGTCTGTAAATATGTGGGTTTGCTGGGTTTTCTATTCTGTTCCATTGATCTGTGTGTCTGTTTTTATACCAGTACCATGCTGTTTTGGTTACTATAGCTTTGTAGTATGTTTTGAAGTCAGATATTATAATGTCTCCAATGGTGTTCTTTTTTGCTCAGGAATGGCTTGGCTATTTGGGGTCTTTTTTAAAGGTTTTGTACAAAATTTAGGAGTGATTTTTTTCAATTTCTGTGAAGAATGCCATTGTTGTTTTGATGATCTAGCTTATTTTCTATTAGCCATTACTGACTTGTTGCAAAAAGGATGCATGGAACTACCTAGGTGCCCATCAGCAGATGAAAGGATTACAAAATTATGGGATGTGCACACAATGGAATTCTACTCAGAAGAACAAAATTATGTCATTTGCAAGAAAATGGATGGACTTGGAGAACATTATGCCAAGTGAGATCAGCCAGTCACAGAAAGTGAAGGGTCATGTGTTTTCTCTAATATGCAGAAGCTAGGGAGTAATTGGGATACCAGAGGGACTTCAGATAATGGAGGAGAAACTTCATTGGAGCCAGGGAAGGGGTCTAAGGGGAGGGGGGAGAGGGAGGATCAATGAAGGAATCACTTCATTGACATTATGTACATATGTGAGACTTATCAATGCCAATCTCAATACCATGTATGGGGAGGGGGTGTGGGGAGGGAGCTGGGGAAAGCCCGCCAAGTGCTGTGTGTGTGTGTGCGTCACCATCACTATGAACTACATTATGATGTGAGACTATAATGCACCAATAAAAGTATAAAAAGAAAAAGAAAAACAATAAATATATAACATTTAAAGTGCTTCACTACTTAATCAAAACAACCTACATTCTATGCAATAATTTGAACACAAATTTTCATAACAGCATTATTTATTTTATTTTTCATTTTATTTTCTTTTTGTGGTACTGGGGATTGAACCCAGGGGCATTCTACCTCTGAGCTATACCCCCAGCCCTATTTTGTATTCTTTATCTTGAAACAGGGTCTCACTAAGTTGTGGAGGGCCTTACTAAATAGCTGAGGCTGGCTGCAAACCTGCGATCCTCCTATCTCAGCCTCCCAAGTACTTGGATTACAAGCGTGTGCCACCATGCCTGGCTTCAGCATTATTTATAATAACCCCAGTGCCAATCTCAGTATCATGTAGGGAGAAGGAGGGAGTGGGGAGGGAGCCGGGGGAAAGCCCACCAAGTGCTGTGTGCATGTATGCCACTATCACTATGACCCGCATTATGATGTGAGACTATAATGCACCAATCAAAGTATAAAAAAATTAAAAAATAAAGTAATCTGTTTAAGTATAAACTGATTAAGTGGGAAAAAAGAGCTCCGAATGCTATTCCTTCAACAAGGGTCCTTAAGAAGCTCTGGACGCATCGGGGATGCTGACATTGTTAAATCATTCACAAGCTGGGCGCAGTGGCCATGCCTGTAACCCCAGTACTCGAGAGGCTGAGACAGGAGGATCACAGATTCGAGGACAACCTCAGCAACTTAGTGAGACCCTATTTCAAATAAAAAATGAAAAGGGCTGGGGTATAGCTCAGAGGTAGAACATACCTGGGTTTAATCCCCAGTTCCACCAAAAAAAAAAGGACATTCACATTCTTCAGTCCTACACCTTTCTTCTGAAACCCTGTAGAGCCCACAGGGACAGGAGGCTGACTCGAGACTACAGACAGCTTTGCAAATATTAGTCAGGGTTTAACTAGCCACTGTCCAAGACACTGGTCTGAGATCGTCATTGGAGAGCGTTTGTTTTGAGCCATCTTAATTATTTAATCATTTTAAATTAGTTATCTTTACTGAGCTAGATATTAACCTCTTTGGTCAAAGAGAGAAGGCAAGCTGGTGGGGGTTGTGAAGTAGTGAGGGGCTTTTATGGGGGAGGGTTACCTGGTTCAAAGAAAAAGGGCCCTTCAGTGACAGCAGTACTGACCAGGAAGCGGCTCGGTACCCACCTGGCTGGTAAGAAGCATTAGGTTCTATAGTTCATCTCAGTCGGTTTCTCCTGTGGGCCGCGGTAGCCTTTGCACTGTGAACTGACTGTGGGGCTGTGTCCCTGCACGTGCCCCAGCCCTGCTGCTGTCAGGGCACTGGGCCACCCTGTCTGGTGTGCAGGTCTGTCCTCGTTAAAGAGGCCAGCACCAACTCAGCCCCTCAGTAGCAACGAGACCAAGCTATAGTAGATGTGACTAATTTCCAACAGGACTTGATGAGACAGGTTCAAAGTCCAGGCCAGCGATCGCTGTCATTCCTTGGAAATAGGCATCACAGATGTGGCCGGCTGTTTTGTGACCCTTTCAGGATGGTGCTGCTTTGTCAGGGTGGCCAGCAGCCTGTGACTTAGACTGCAAACATAATTTAATGGACTGACTCTAGTGAGTAAGAACAGGGACCGTGTCTTACCTCATGACTGAGTCTGTCTGCAGTGAGCTTGCAAGCCAAGTTTTTGAGCATTTGCAGTGCTGGTGGGCAGGGGGTCCTACCCGCCCGGGAGCTGAGGTGCGAGGGTAGCTTGAGACCAACCGGGCACACAGAGAGACCCTGTCTCAAGACAAAAAAATGTGTGGGGCACTAGACAGGAATTTGATAGATGAAAGCCGTCTGCGCTCGCCACTCAGGCGGGCCAGAAATAGGTTTGGTTAGCTTCTTTAGGATTATAATTGTTGATTATATTACGGACAGACTGTTTCATAAAATAACTCTACAACAAAATGAATCTTGTTATGCTTAAAAGGTCTTATGAGAACATACTCACCCTAGCCTGGAGTCCAGGCTAAATTTGCAAGTGCTTTATTTAAAGGCTTCTTTCTGGAAAAATGGGACCGTTACCAAGCGTACATCTAAAACAGCACCCTTCCTTGTCCCCAGTTCTCAGCACTCTGGGCTGCTGACGTTCTGAGCCAGTGTGTGTAAGTGGGGATGGTCAAATAGCTGGGATTAGATGTTGTACGTAGACAGAAAACCTGGAGGAAAGATGCTTGGTGGAGATAGGTGTTTATTTTCTTCTCTCCACTGAGGTCTGGCAGTCAGAGCTTATGCCCTGCCACCCCAGGGCAAGGCCCAGGGCTTTATGTACAGGATGGTGGCTTGAGGCATAGCCAGCTGGTAGGTGTTCCAAACACCAGGCTAGGCAGGAGGCATATCAGTGGTAGAACACTTGCTTAGCATGCATGGGGCCCTGGGCTCAATCCCCAGCACTCCAAAACAAAAACCAAGTGCCTTTCAGATGGCACGATCCAGGAGGGAGAACATCCTGCGAGCTTCTCACAAAACTTCAGTCGCACAACTCATTGGCTGGAAGGAACCTGAGCCACTTGGAGCCGGCCGGCCCTGGCTAGCTACAGGCCAGAGCTCCATGCCTGGACAGAGGAGGACAGTGGAGGCAGCCAGCCAGCCCTTTCCTGCAAGTCGGTATCTTTTTTGGAAGGTGAGCTTTTGAGCTCATTGGGAGAAGGTTGGGAAAATTTCTCTGTGCTGACAGTGGGGTGGGGTAGCTAACTAAACATGCCGCCCTCATTGTGTGTCCCTTCTTCTCTGAGCCTGCAGGAGGCCACTTGACCCACGTGCCTTAATTTCCTTGTTAAAGATTAGCAGTGGTAGAATTCGAATCTGAACTCTCAGAGCAGAGCTCCTGTCTGCCAAGACCCCCAGGCTGTTTCTGACCCCCGGGTGTGTCCAGAGGGCTGGGCTGCTTGCCTGGGAGGATTTCAGCCGTGGGATGAGATGCCCTCACCAGGAGGCGGGGGGGGGGAGGGGGCTCACAGGGAGACGGCACCATGAGGGGCTGACTCCCTCGCTTCATTGAGCCCCCAGGGACAGTCCCTCCCTTGAGCGTGTAGATGGCTGCCTCCCCCACTAAACACAGGACAGCACCTGGGTCTGTCTAGCTCCATCCTGCTCTGCCTGCACCTCACCCCACATGTCCTGTCAGGAGGATGACCCACGTGCCCACTCTGTCAAATGGAAGGTGTCTAACCACCAGTTTACTCTAGATACCAGTGAAGTGGAATACGATCTGTGAGGGAATGACGAATACTAGCAGTTCCTGAAGTCAAAAGAAAGATGTGAGGCCCAAGCAAAGGTGGGCTGAAAACCTAGTGAGGCCCTGTTTCAAAATAAAATATGAAATGGGCTGGAAGAGGTAGAGCACCCCTGGATTCACTCCCTGGCAAAACACACACACACACACACACACACACACACACACACCTTGATAGATAAACACTACACACACACACCTTTAGAGAAACACTCCCTAAATTCAGAAGTTCAAAGTTCCTTAAAATAAGGAACTTTCTGTTTCCAAAGGTAATGATGAAAAGTTGCTAATCTGTGATAACTGTTTTTCCCAGCCTTTGAGTTTTTAAACTTTATTTTTAAAAAGTGCTCCAATCATAGAGTAGCTCTTCCTCCCCGTCTCTCCCCTGGCAGTGGCTCTCACAGGCGGTCTGCCCTGGTGTCGCAGCCTGTGTCCTCGCTGCCGCCGTGTCTGCGCCAGGGATGGGCTCTGGGTGTTTTGCCAGCCACTTCTTTCTTCCTGTTTGAGAGTGAGATGCGGTGCTGCAGGAGCTCCCCACAACGCTGATGGAAGTGCTTCCTTCTCCCCTGGGGTGCCGGCCTCGGGTGCCCTGGTGAATGGGGTGCTGCACTTGTTGCTGCTTTTCAGAGGAAGCGAAGGTATCGGGGTGCATAGGTATGCAGCATATATGTGGAAACGGAGGCTGCACCCGGGAGGTGAGGGGGTCTGAGTCCACGTCTGAGTCCACGTCCGTGATGGAGTGGGGCGGGGAGCCAAGTGCAGGGAGGCCGAAGTTCTCAACGCTTGGCCCACCGCGGAAGGTGGCTCTGCCTCTTTTGTGTCATGCTTGTCAGGGACCTGCATTGCACGCGCTCGGAAAGCGTACGAGTTCAAGTTGGCCAGAGACACTGAAGCGCTTGGTTTTTACTGACTTTTGCCACATCTGCCACGGTGGGATTGAAGCATCTCAGGGCACAGCATGTGGTACTAGGTCGGGATTTGTCCTTCAGGAACTGTGCCCCGGGGGAGGGGTCACACTGAGCGGCCTGGACAGGTGCTCCCCTGCCCAGCAGGCCCTGCCGGTGGCCGGCAGCACTCCAGTGCCTGGCCTGCATCTCCCGCGCACCCCATCGAGTGGCCTGAGAGAGGGCACAGTCCCTCTAGTGGGGTTCAGGGAACGGTTATTAGGAGGACGGGGGACTGGTACTGGCGGCCAGAAAGTAAAACAGAATGAAAGTAAAATATGTCGGGGCCACCCTGACGACCCGCTGGACACGCCTGCTGGACACGCCTGCGCCCGGTGTGCAGGCCCTCGTACCCGCTCCTCTCTGGTGTGTGGCTCTTTAACGCTAACTCCTGACGGGCCTGGAGAAGTTGCTTAAGCATTCGATGATGCTTCACTGGGCCTGGTGTGCTGCAGGGCATTCACAAGTGTGGGGTGTCCTAAGACTCAAGTGTCCTTCAGGGACAACAGCTCAGTTCTTTGTATCTCTGGTGTCCTATGGCGCCTGGCACGGCATGGGTGTATAATCAGTGTGTGCTCAGTAACGACTGAGCAGGATGGCTCCGTCCTTGTCATAGCTAACAAGAAAAGCCGTGGCCTCTGGGAGGACAGCCCGCTTCCTGAGCTCAGGCTGGGGGCCGGCCTGCCGGAGGAGAGAGGCTGAGCCCAGAACCTGTGGCCCTGCTGCTGCCCCATCTCCCGGCCACCCAGATGCACTCCCTGGAGACATGGATGCCATGTGCTCCCCGGTAGTCTTTGTGTGTGTGCCTGCAGACCTATCAGTGTACACAGTAGCATTTCTCACACCGCCTTCTCCCCTGTCATGGGAACATCAGGAGTTCTGCATTCTTTTGTCCCCTGCAGGCTGTGCTGCAGATTCCTTAGCCAGTGCTCTCTGATGTGTTAGGTTCTCTCCGCGCCTGCTCATGGACGGGACAGTCTGTCAGCTCTTCTGAAGCGGCCGCACCCTGCACGCACCCACACCCTGCACGTGCCCACCCTGCCCTGGGGCCTGGGCTGCTGCTGAGTGTTATCCTGGCTGGAGGGAGAGTGTGGGCTTAGGCCATGTTGGGAAGCTTCTCCCCACTTATTTCAATTATGAAATGGCCTGTGACTTTTTCTTTGGCTGGTGGAGAGCAGTTAATGGTTGGATATTATTATTTGTAGGATGTATATCTTTAAAACATTGCTTTCTAGTTGCACACAGTCCTTTTAAAAGAACACCAGCATCCTAAACGAGGCTTGTCAAGGCTGTCTTTGACCCCAGCTTCAAGAACAGTGGCTCTCAGGGGCTGCCCTCTGCCTGGCCCCTGCAGGGCCTGGCCGTGTGTGAGGGTGGATGGTGCTGGCGGGACCTCTCTGACATCCAGGACGGGAACACCAGACTTCAGCTGTGATGGCGTGTGGCAGAGGCTGGCTCCAGCAGGCCCCGCCCAGTGTGCCCGCCATGCCAGCCGGTGTGAGCTGTGGCCGGGAGGAAAGGGAGCAGCGTGGACAGGCGCGGTAAGCACATCTTACACAACTGCCCTGAATCCGGGAGGTGTGGGAGCTTACCGTCAGGGAGTGTGTGAAATGACATCCTGTTGGAGCATCGTGGAGGCTGGCTTCTGTGAGGACTCGTGTGAGGCCCACCCGCAGGCCAGGAGGTGGAGGGGCTCCTGGGAACGCACCCCCTTCTCATTCATGGGCGTGAGCAGCAGGCGGATTGGGCACAAGGGAAGTCACTCTTGCTGAGGTGGCTCTGGGGCTACCGCAGAGAGCAGGATATGATAGCCACCCACAGAGAGGC
This sequence comes from Glis glis, assembly GCA_004027185.1. Taxonomy (NCBI): domain Eukaryota; kingdom Metazoa; phylum Chordata; class Mammalia; order Rodentia; family Gliridae; genus Glis; species Glis glis. Next base: position 17,429 of record PVJS01015258.1, read on the forward strand.
CACAGGTGTGTGCCTGTGAGGCTGCTTACAGCCCGTGTGGGACAGATCCAAGCCTCGAAGCTCTGTGGGCGAGGGAGGATCTGGCAATTTAGACATTAGGCCCTGGGCCTGCGGTGGGCAGTGCTAGTGGTGCCGAGCCCTTGGGGTGGCTCTCACTGCTGCCCTGGCTCACTCTGTCATGCCCACTGCCGTGAATGCCAGCTAGCTTGTAGCACCAGGTCTCTACCAAGTGAACCCAGCCCTGGCAGCAGGCCAGAGAAGAACGGGCGCAGAGAAGGCAGCTCAGAGGCCCTGCAGATGGTGGCTTTCAGGAAGGGAACAGGCCCATGCTCTGCGTTCATTTTCTCTACCCTTGAGGTTTTGAGGCTCCGCCCTAGGCCCTTTGTCGCTGAGGGCTCACGTGCAGGGGACAGTCAGGACAGTCATCTTATCATATGCAGGCTGGGGAGAGGGTTGGAGTCAGGGTGGCAGGGCCCTTGGGACAGCACAGCCCTGACTCTAAAACGGAAGGAGACAGAGGGAGGGCAGAGGGCCCTGAGGACCACAGGGCGTCATCCTCAGAGAAGCCCAGAGAAGCCAAGGCTGCAATCTGCACAGGGCAGGCCGAAACATGGGGGAAGTGGAATTATTGCACATAGTGGCTTTCGAAACTTGGACTCACCCTTTAAGAGGAAAATGGAGAGTGGGGTGCATGGAGCAAGAGCCGAAGAAATCAAAAGAAGGGGGCTTCGTTGGGTGTAGTGGCACATACCTGTAATCCCAGTACTTGGGAGGCTGAGACAGGAGGATTGCAGGTTGGAGGACAGCCCCAGCAAGTAGTAAGACTCTCATCAACCTAGCTAGACCCTGTTTCAAAATAAAAATGCCGAGCGTGGTGGTGCACGCTTGTAATCCCAGTACTTTGGGAGGCGGAGACCGGAGGATCCGGGGTCACGGCCAGCCTCAGCTCTCTCTCTCTCGCTCCCTGTCTCTCTCTCTCTCTCTCTCTCTCTCCTTAGTGAGGCCCTCTGCAACTTCGTGAGACCTGGTTTCAAAATAAAGTATAAAGTATAAAAAAAAAGTGTGTACAGGGCTCTCAACTGCACAGGAAGCCCAGCACCGTCCTGTCTTGAGGAAGCTGCAGGCCTGGGCTGACAGTGGCTCGCACTGTTTTCTCAGCTAAGGTGGTCCTGATGACAGCCTGCTATGCCTGGCTCGGAGGGTCTCCTCTTGAGACCTCGGCACAGGTCATCCTAGGAAATACTGAATTCATTGCACTGATGGACGAAAGGGAGGCCGGCCATGCTGCTGTTCCTCAGAGGCTGCACTTGGGCTGAGCTTTCAAGAACCAGGCACACAAACTCAGTGTGTTTGCTAAGTGGACCGTTCTGATATGAAATGCTGACTCCTGTTCTCTGCAGGCCTGCTTGCTTGCTTATGTATGTATGTATGTATGTATTTAATTATTGATTTAGAATCCCATAAATGCTGAAGCCTCCCAAGATATTGTCGACCTTGTTAGTGGATTTGCCCCAGCCCCTCTGATCCCAGCCGTCCCCAAGGACCCCCAAGCAGGGCTAACGTCACAGACAGCACCGTCGAGACCAGGAGGCCCGTGTTTCTACAGTGCCAGGTGTGGATGGCCTCGTGAAGCTCTGGAGGTCCTGTTGACCGCGGCAGTGGTGCTGGGTTGGACCTGAGGGCCGCCTGCCCTTTTCCCTTGTGTCGTGCCACATGGGGAGTGAGGGAACCGAGAACGCTGACGGGGCTGAGGCCCGCTCCCGCAGGCCCCTTTTTGGCCTCTGGTGTGCGTCCGTGTTCTTGTCTCTCCTTGGCCAGGCCTGCTTCTGCCCTCCTGTGCTGCTCCATCCACACAGGTGAGATCTGGGGCTGAGGCGGCCCTTGGAGGCCCTTGGAAGTGGTGAGCGTGAGCCCTGGGTGGGGTCGTTGGTGGGAGGAGGGCACAAGGTTGATAGCTGGGTCTTGACCCAGCACTTCCTCCAATGGTTCCTCCAAAGTGTGTTCAGAGCAGAAGGGCCAGTCGTGTGAGCACGCACAGATGGCAGCGAGCACAGACTCCACCCCTCCTGTAGAGGCTCTCCACTGTCCCCGTGCTGGGCCCTGCCCCACACCTCTGGGTGGTGTTGGGAGGAGGGAATGGAGCAGGAGCCCTCTGGGATGTGCACAGCCCAGCGTGGAGAGGAGCCCTGTGTTGAGTGTCCCAGGAACCAGGCTCCTCCAGCTCCTCCTGCTGAGACATGACCTTGCCCTCTGCTGCCTTTCTTCACGGGCTCTCTGCCTCTGGAGGGACCCCAGGCCTCAGCGTAAGGGGAAGTGCTGACTGGGGCCCCAGCTCCTGCTGTTTCCCAGGAGGGAGCAGAGGCCTAGGAAGGGTGAGTGCCTTGTCCAGTCTCCAGAGTGGCCAGGGGCAGCGCTGGCTCTGGAGCCCCTCCCAGCCGTCAGCGCCTGGGCCTCGGTGAGCCAGGAGGGCAGGAGGGCATCTTGGGTGCTGCAGAGAGGGCTTTCGTATCTGTGGTGCAGCAGATGGGGGCTGCCTCAGCCTCCTGGGTGCTGGCTGAGGCCCACCAGCAAGATATTTTATTTCTTTTTTGCAGAACTGGAGAGTGAGCCCAGGAAGCCCTTAAACACTAAGCACTATTAAAATTTGTTAGTTTCTACAATATGGTTCATCATTATCCTGTGCATCCATTCTAATTAAATTCTTTAAAAGGTTTTGAGATTTAAAAAAATTTTCAGGTGACATGTCTGACTCTTTATTAAGGAGAAAAATGTGGGCAAAAATCTCACTGTAAAGATGACTTGCTTCCGACAAAGCTATTCGGAGCTGATTTTTAGTAAGATTCTGCCACCAAATCTGGATTACTGTGGGAGGATTAAACATTTGTAGATCAGCCTTGGTAAACAAATTGTAGTGCATTTGTGAAAAATTAAAAAATAAAACCATTACAATGCACTCCACGCAGTTATTTGGAATTATTAGCAACCAGCACAGACACAGGCTCCCACAGAGGCCTGTCCTTTCTCACCGTGGGGACTGCTGCGCCCTCCTCCCTCCCTGCCTCCTCCCTCCCTGCCTCCTCCCTCCTGGGGCTCAGGTGAGGAAAGCTTCACTCCAGGGGTGCTGAGCTCCACCCCTGCTCCCCAGGTCCCTGGCCCTGCCTGGGGCACAGTGTCTATTTAGTTTAATTGCCCTTTTTTTTTTTTTGGTGGTACTGGGGATTGAACCCAGGGGCATTCTACCTCTGAGCTACACTCCAAGCCCTATTTTTTATTCTTTATTTTGAAACAGGGTCTCACTAAGTTGCGGAGGGCCTCACTAAGTAGCTGAGGCTGGCCGCAACCCGGATCCTCCGGTCTCTGCCTCCCAAGTACTGGGATTACAAGCGTGCGCCACCATGCCCGGCTTAATTGCCCATTTTTTTATTGTTTTTTTTTTAGTGTTAAGTTTTTTAACCTCTTTGTACATTCTAGATATTAGTCCTTTATCAGAGGGGTAGGTGGCAAAGATCAGTCATAAAATTCATATGGAGAAACAGAAGACCCAGAATAGCCAAAGCAACTCTCAGCAATAAGAACCATGCTGGAAGCATCACAATACCTAGTTTTAAATTATACTACAAAGTGATAGTAATAAAAATAGCATGGTAGCATGGTATTGGCACAAAAACAGACACATAGACCAATGGAACAGAAGACTTGGGTACAAAGCCTTATATTTATAACCAGTTGATTTTTTTAAAATAAAGGTTCCTAAAGCAGCAATTGGAGAAAAGACAGCCTTTTCAACAAATGGTGTTGGGAAAACTGGTTATCCATATGTAGAAGAATGGAATTAAACCCAAGCTCTCACCCTGTACAAGAGTCAATGCAAGATGGATCAAAGACCTGGAAATTAGACCAGGAATTCTGAACCTGCTGGAAGAGGCATAGGACCAATACCCCAGCATATGGGCACTGGGAGAAACTTCAGTAACACCCCAAAAGTCGGGAAATGAAAGCAGGAGCTAATAAATGGGGTGGCGTTGAATTAAAAAGCTTCTGTGCAGCAAAGGAAACCATCATGAGTCTACAGAGAGCCCTACAGAATGGGAGAGATCTCTGGGCCCTTTGATGGTTACCAGTGGGGGGGCAGGGAGGGTGTGTGGCTGGGGGGTGGGCGAGGTGGGCGAGGGTCGGAGCTTGAATGGGGCTGTCGAGGCCGCAGCTGTCTGTCCTGGCTTACTCCGTCGTCAGTCGTCAGGTTTCCCACCAGGGAACATGACTGCCACCTGCACCGGTGACTTCCGTTGGGCCGCTGTTTCCCAGGGGATGGAAAGCGGGGGTCCAGGTTTTGTAGGCTGTTAGGACTTGGTTGGAAACAGCTGTGTGAAGCTCCAGGGTCTTCTAAGACAGCAGGCTGCAGACAGTGTGCTTGCTTTTTAGTGCCCGCCAGGCGCTAGGGGACTCTGCAGTGCAGATTTTGGGGCTGAACCCCAAGGAGTTCTCCGCTCCCTCGTCTAGCCCCTCAAGGAGGATATGTGGACATATTTTGTCAGAAGATTAGATTATAGGAATCAGTTGGCTCGCCTACATTTTCAGCTGGGCAAAAGAAATCGTAGTTAGTCAGAATGAGAAGTTTGGGGTGCAGAGGCGTATCCAGGAAGTCTTGAGACTTAGTGATCCGCCTAGCCTGCCGCAGGCGGGGCTTCGCCCGGCTCCAGGTGCCGTGATGCAGGGCTGCCAGGCGAGGACCACGCCCACCCCAGCATTAGCTTATCAGGTCACTTTCCCCACCCAGGCTGCTGCTTTCAGTGCCGATGGCGTCTAGGAGCACGGGGAGGGCCGCTGTCCCGTCGGGTGTGCAGCCCTGCTGGTGGCCCTGCAGCCTGCCCGCAGCCTTTCCTCTGATGAGCTGAGCCAGGTGCCGAGGCTGCTGCCACCGGAATGGCCGCCAGTGCTAGTTCAGTGTGTGGCTCGCTCGTCGGTGTCTGTGTGTGGGGTCACTGGTTGGAGCTCAGAGCTGTGACCCTGCTGTGTGTGAGTCAGCGGGCCCGGCTGCCACAGGGTCTTCTCACGGTGCCCAGCGGCACAGGAGCCACTGAGAGTGAAGCCCAGTGTCTGTGACACAGAAGGTGTGGCGGAACGGCAGGAAGGCGTGGGGAGGGGCACCAGTGGATTGTCCTTGTCTGATGCATAAACGCAGCAGAGTAGCAGCCGGGAGGGCCTGGGGTGCTGGGGAGCAGCAGGGTGCTTCCCTGGGCAGAGAGGGCAGCTGAGCGCCGTCATCTCCTTGGCCCCTGGCCACCCACTTGGATGGAGCCACTTTCCCGGGATGATTATTAGAGCCGGTGCCACCCCAGGCTGGCCCACCCTCGGGGCCTCTCTGCCGGGGTGTGCGGGTCAGCTCTCCCCTGGGCTCTGGGGTATGGAAAACTGCCCCAGAGCCTCAGTACACGACTGCCTAGAAAACCTATCCTGGGACGCCTCGTAGAGACTGTCCCCAAATGGCCCAGCGGGGCAGGGGACTGCCTCCAGGGACTGCCGCCAGAGGTCTTCCAGCTAGACCTCGGGGCTTCCTGTGGGGCTGCTGTTGCCCCTCCGCACCGCAGTGCGCCTTCTGGCCACTGCCCTCCCTCCTGGCCCTGGGTGCCTGCCCTCAGCCTCTGCTGAGACCCCAGGCCCTCGGGCCCCTGGGCAGGTGGGGGCCACCCAGAGAGGGCACTCACTGGCATTGCATGGTGCTGGGCCTTGTGTCAGGGCTTGTCAAGGACTGTTTATTAATCCCTGGCTACCTGATGAGGTGATTGTTAATCATTTCACCAGGAGCTCTTCTCGCACCCCTGGCCTCCTCTGCCCTCACAGTGGCCTGGCCAGCCCCAGTGCTGCGCATCTGCTCTGAGGGGTGTGGGGAACTCAGGGCATGATCCCGTTCCACGAAGAGGCCCACGCGAGGTCCGCAGAGCACCCCGCTCACCCACGGTCCTCCTTGCCTTGCAGCCTGCGGTGCTGAAGAGCTGAAGACATGTTGCTTTCTTTGTAAGACATATTTTAGATGAAAATTTAATGATGTGATAGTCATCAGCCTGTGGCAGCATGAAATGTCTACAATCTAAGATTAGGTAAAAGGCTGGAGACTGTATCTTTTGTGGCCACTGATCTTAATCTATGTAAAACATGCTAGTAAAAAGAACTGCGTTTAATCATGGTGTGATTGAGTGGGGTCCCTCTCCCCCTTTCTTTTCCAAACTTTCTATAACCAAACTGTGACAGTGGCGTTTCTTTTAGAAATTTCTGTGCTCATTGTCCTTGGTTGACTACCTGGTCAGATTTCCTGAAAGCCCAATGGGTTTGGCCAGGTGTGTCCTCTTGTGCCTCGGACACCTCGGCCAGCTTTCATTACAAACCACTACTCACGCGCTTCTGGTGACGGGAACCCAGCTACGGGTTCCTTTATTTTGTTGATTTCAATATCTTATAATTTCAAAGCATTTTGATGTTTAAATCAGACTTTGGGTGACTCTCCATTTCATCCCGTCACCCATGGACCACTGTAATCGCATGGACTAAATCATGTTCTTTCTGTAATCTCATTTATAATTAGGCAGGCACTCCTTTAAAACATGTCCTGAGTAAGAATCAGGTGTATGCCAGCAGCGCCTTGTGACACAGCTGTCAGCTCTCTGGGGTCCCGGGAGTCTGGGATGTTCGGGAATCTTCCTCCTTGTCTGGGGTGGCTCTTCCCTGTCCTCCTCTGTCTTTTTCCTGTCCCCTTGCTCCTTTGCGTTTGGTGATCTTCTGCAGACGCCTTTCTCGCCGGCCTCTATGCAGGCTGGCTTTCCCTTGCCTGAGCTGCAGGTTTCGGAGCTCTTCCAGTTTGAACTCTCTGCATAGACGTTACAGTTGATTGCTGACACGATGCTCAAAAGGTTGGCTTTTGGAGCATTTCAGATTGTGGAGCATTCTGAATTTTGGATTTCCAGATTGGGGCTTTTCAACTTGTACCCTTCTCCCCCACCCCCTCCAAGACAGTCATGCCTCTAGATGGCTGCACAAAGGTGTGGAAACAGCCAGGTGGGTGGCACACGCCTGTGATCCCAGTACTTGGGAGGCCGAGATGAGAGGATTGCAGGTTTGAGACTAGCCTCAGCAACTCAGCGAGACTCTCGGCAACCTAGTGAGATTTCTTTTTTTTTCTTTTTTGTGACAGTGGGGTTTGAGTCCAGGGGCATTCTACATCTGAGCTACACTTCCAGCCTGATTTTATTTATTATTTGGAAACAGGGTCTCACTAGGTTGATGAGAGTCTCACTGAGACTGCCCTCGAACCTGTAATCTTCCTGTCTCAGCCTGCCAAGTACTGGGATTACAGGCATGACCACCACGCCTGGCAATGAGGCTGTATTTCAAAGCAAAAATAAAAAATGGGCTGGGGGTGTAGCTCGGAGGTAGAATGCCACCAGGTTGTGGATCAGGCTGGGCAGAAGTTCTCAGAGGGCCTGCAGTCTGGGATGGGGGAAGAAGTCCCCGTCAAAGGACTCTTCAGTGTGGTGCTGGGTTTCTCTGGACAGGTTACATCAGGAGTCTAGGAATAGGAAGAAATTCCTAGAAGGCTGGTTGCATAAGCTGAGGTACCTGCTGCCTCTCAGATGTCCGGCTGCTCCACTTCTCATGACCTCTGCCTGGAGGGAACTGACACGGGGCCGCCGCCGCCTGCTTTGACCTGGAGGCGGCGGGCAGGGGCAGGCCTGGCCATGAGCCCTGGCCTACAGGTTGCTTGATCAATCCTAGGGAGGCCACAGACAGCTGAGTACTGGGAAGAGATGACGTATGCGTTAACCAGTTACCATCTTGGTTTTTTTATGTTTTTGGTAAGGGTAGTTGATTCAGAGCTAGGGTTATTTTTAAAAATAAGCTTCTTAATTTTAGAATGGTTTTGGGTTTATAGAAAAGTTGCAAAGAGAGTACAGATTCCCCATCCTCTCTGGCCCAGTTTCTCCTATTGTTAACCTTTTAATTACCATGGTAGATTGTGGTCCATTAGTTACTTCCAAAATTGATACATTATTAACCAAAGTGCATATTTTATTTAAATTGAGATTTCCTTAACTTTACACCTAAAGTGTTTGTCCAGTTCCAGGCTCCAGTCCCGGCTGCCATATTACACTTACTTGTCCAGTCTCCACAGGCTTGTCTTAGTTGTGATTATTTCTCAGAATATCCTTGTTTCTGATGACCTTGAAGTTTTAAGGACAAATGTTCAGATATGTGTATAATGTCCTTCAGTTTTATTTCGTCCAGTGTTTTTCTAAGATCCTTTGACTAGGACTATGGGTTTTGGGGAGGAAGGCCATAAAGAGGATTGCAGTAAAACCTAACCTGAGGGAAAAAGAGTTTCAGACTCATAAGGACCTGTGTGGATGGGAAGCCTGTGGGTGCTCCCTTGAGAGAGAGGTTGCGCAGGGCTGGATGGCGTTGAAGGGAGGTCTCAGCTGGGTCCGGGCCGATGGGGCAGAAGCCTCACTCATACCCGACTCTGTGTTCTTGCCTTTCAGAGAGTGCACCCCCATGTGCCCGTGCATGTACACATGCGTGTGAATGAGGTCGCCTGTGGGCTGTCGGCCTCAGGGAGGCCAGCGTGGAGCCTTGGCCCTCGGTGGGAAGAGCAGAAAGGATGATGAAAGCGGAGGAGACTCGAAGGGGGGACCCTCAGCTGGTGCACAGAAAGAGGAGCTGGGCACACCTGAGCCCCAGGAATGGCGGGGCCGGGCAGGGAGTGTGGTCTGCAGTTTCGGTGGGTGCCAGGCATCCAGGAGGTGGGCAGGTGACGTGGGAATGAGTGTCGTTAGGGCCATGGCACGAGGGATGTGGGCACTGTCTAGAGGACGGCTTCATTGGATAGGGTCGGCAAGGGGGAGAGTGGAGGTGCGCGCCAGGCCTGGCCTGGCGCTGTCCCCAGCATAGGGAAAGAGAGGTGGCCCTGTCGTGCTGAGTTGCTTGTGCAGGCCCTGGGATGTGGAGACTCCAGGGAGAGCTGTTATCGACACCATCTGTCAACACCACTGGCACCGAAAGCTGTCGTCTTTTCCTTGGAGATTCTGGGCCACTGTGCTGGAGCCCTGAGCTGCTTATCCTCTGACAGGCCTATTCTGAGGGGACATTGACCCTAATGTTTTCTTTTTTGGTACGGCACAAAATGTGTTCTCTGCCCTATAACGGGAGGGGGGTGACTGTCTCTGGAGGAAGATGGAGGAGGGGCATCGCTCACTCTGGTCTGAGTTCTTCTCCTTGGATGGCGTGGTATTCACGTAGGATTTTTACATCCTCCCCCTAGGTAGCTGCAAAGTTCTGGTTGCCTTTCCTCCTCTCCCCGCTCAGTTAACGTCCTCGTAGGATTGTGCTGGTGAAGTGAGGTGGCAGTCTAGAGGGGCCCAGGGCTCCTTGTCACCTCTTCAGATGTGGTGGCTGGCCCTGCGGGACGCGCTACAGCTCTGGCTGCACCGCCAGGACTTGGTGGTGGGTTGGCTGTGGGAAGGGAGGGACTGGTGGAGGAAGGGGAGAGCCCATGTTTGGGGGTGTCCTCCTGGAGTGTGGTGGGGCTACCTGCTGAGATGGAGAAGACAGGCTGGAGCAGGCTGGTCCCCGGAGCAAGCGGCACGGGCACGGGCACGGGCACGGGCACTGCCAGGAAGCTGGGACTCCCCGCTGGGCCTGCTTTTCCTTCTGGTTCCTTTTTTCTGACCTTGCTGCTTATCACAGAATCTCCACAAAGGAGAGGTGGTTTCAGAGGCAGCACCTGGCTCTGGAGCGCAGAGCCCCAGGTGAAGCGCCGCGTGGGAAGACAGTGCCGTCCCCTGCAGCCCGCACCTGTGGTGTCGCGGTCCCTGCGCAGCAGAGTGGCTGGGGGCTTCTGGAGAGTTTCCACCTTGCTACTTAGTACGTGAAGTACCTCTGGAGGGACCTGTGATCTGCTCCAGTCCTGGCCCCTATGTCCTCTGGGGACGCTGTCCTCTCTCTCTTGTTCCCTTTGAAACTAGGACTCTACCTCACCCTGCCCTAGAATCACGCCCACCTGTGACCCAGGGCTGCCAGTAGGCAGGCCAGAATCTAGAACAGCCGCCGCCTTCCCCCATCAGTGGCCGGACAATGTCCTTTGGGTGTTATGACAGATCATAAGAGGGTTTTGTTTATTTTCCAAAAGTATTATTTTATAATAATGTTTGGACTTTCTTTGCTTAGAAAAGAAGTTCCAAAGAAAATAAGCTTTTTAATAAAAAAGTTACACTGGGGGAAAAACAAAATGAGGTTACATTTCTTTAGGTTGATGGAGAGAAAAAAAACCAAAACCCAAACTGGGTCGGAGATCATAGTTGGAACCGTCATTTCTCTCCGTGTCTAAGTGCCGCTGAGAGCCGGTGAATAAAACCAAATTGTGTTTCCAGCAGGGTGGGGTGAGCCGCACTCCTCCAGAGGGGCTTCACATCGTGGGCGGCGAGGGTGTCCACTGTCGATGGCGGAGTGTTCCGAGTGCGGAGTAAGATTTCTGTTTTCAGCTGCCTGAAGGTGACCGACTGCTCGCCCAGCCGGTGGCCTAGTAACAGCTGAGCAGGAGGGTCTCCTGAGCAGCCCAGTGCCCCCAGGCCCAGGCCAACAGCCCCAGGCGGGTCTTCAGAGCAGAGAGCAGCCCAGTGCCCCCCAGGCCCACCCAGGCCAACAGCCCCAGGGCCCAGAGGTCCAGGCCAACAGCCCCAGGGGCCCGGGGTACAGCGGGTCCTCAGAGCAGAGAGCAGCCCCAGGCCCAGGCCCTCACCCGCCCACACTCACCTGATGGGCTTGGTCTCCCAGCGCTCATCCCAGCTGACGGGAACGCTGACGCTGATGATCTGACGAGCAGCCCGTGTGTCCCACGAGCAGGCCACTGTGCGCACAGTCACATCCCCAGCGCCTTCCTCCTCTTCCTCACGTCACAGATGAGTGGTCACAGGAGCCCCGGGAAGTGACCCTCGGGCACACTAGTCACGGGCAGGATTGGACTCACACTTTAACTGTGTTAGGAGTCTTTTCTTCAGAATAGTCCTTAAAATCAAGGAAGACCACGATACAGTTCAGAATATTTCTCCTGGTATGGTTTCCTTTCAACAGTTGCCACCCATTTGTGTCTCCCTGGCCAGAAGCCGCTGCCCAAGGTTTCCCTACTGCAGCACCTCTCTTGTCTGAAGTTGTCCCTTTGACACTGTCCCCGGGAGGGCCAGTACATCAGGCTCCATGTCACTCATCCCCATTTTCCTCACAGCTGTCTGGGAGGGGAGCTCACAGAGCTGTGGAAACAGGGCTCTGGAGGCCCCGGAGTCCTTGAAGGACGCCCAGCTTCCTGTGATCATGAAGGTGGACAGTGTCAGGTCCCGGGGAGGTGTGGGCAGGAGCTGACCCTGGAATGGCACCCCCAGGCTGGTGAGGGTGTATCCCTGGGCCTGCGGCCTCAGCCTCGTGTCTGGAGGGATCTCTGGGGAGCAGCCCAGCTGGGGCTCCTGTCAGAGTAACAGCCGCTGTCGTTTGCTGAGTGCCGACTCTGGAGGTGTGGTGGTTCCCACTGAGAGACGTGGAGTCGGGGGCTGGAGGGACCTAGGCCTGGTCTGGTTCTGCAGCTCCTGCATGGCGGGGCAGAGTTGGCATCGGAGCAGGGTCTGTGGTCTCTCCCTGCCACTGTGGGCGGCAGCTCTGCCCTGGAGCCCGAGGGACCTCACGTACCCACCCTCCACACACAAGACAGAGAAGGCTGACTGGTACCTTCACATTCCCAGCACCCCTCTCTGCCCTCGGGGGCTGGGCATGGAGGCCACTTCACGAACTTGCTTGTGGCTCCCCTCCCCCAGCCTGGACCCTGAGCCAGTGTGCACTGGGGGGTGAGCACCACATTTCCTCTGGGTGTTGTTGGAATCCCTTTAGCCTTCTCAGGTGAGTGGGGTGGGGGCCACCTGGGGGTGACTGACGAGAGCCACGTGTGGTGTGTCTGTTTATCCAGCCGCCTGATGGTCTGTGACCACACATACCTCATGATGGCGAGTGTTCCTCACGCTTTACAGATTACTTGGTAAAGAGAATTTATGTCTGGCCGACTGTTATTAACAAAAATAACGTGTTTTTACAGGCCTGGCTCAGTTCCCGCTGGGGGCATGTAATGGTTTGTACAGTTCATGATCTGCTGTTGAGGCCGGCTTTCTTAACGTGGAGTATTAGGCTGGAAGGAATTTTGCATATGATGTTTTGTTGATCAAGGATGAAGAAATGAAAGGCCAGGCATGGTGGCGCACACCTGTAATCCTAGTATTTGAGAGGCCAAGATAGGAGGATCTCAGGTTCAAGGCTAGTCTCAGCAACTTAGTGAGATCCTATTTCAAAATAAAAAATAAAAAGGGCTAGGGATGTAGCTCCGAGGTAGAATGCTGGGTTAAATCCCTAGTACCAAAATAATAATAATAATAATAATAATGATGATGATGATGATGACGATACACTAAGAACACATTTTGTTGGGCTCCACTTGTGGAGTGGAGTGCTGGCGCTCTAAGGATCGCACCTCCGTGAAGCAGCACCATGAGCATCTCCTGACTCTCAGTGGGGACAGCAGGAGTGTGCAACGCCAGAGCCTGGACCTGCTCCCTCCCCACTCCCCCTCGGCACCTTAGAAACCTCACCCACTGAGGGTGGGAAGGCAGGTGGGCTCTCTTCCCCAGGTTCCCATGGAGGACTGTGGTTCAGCCAAGGAGGGCAGCCTGCCACCCCGCCCCCCAGCTACTGGCCAGGCCAGAGTGTACTGAGCCCTCCTCACAGGTAGAGGCGCTGCCTCAGGCTGAGAACACTGCGGCCCCTTTGTCCTCTGTCACCCCAGTCTTTCTTGAAGGGTAGATGTTCCAGACAGGAAAAGCAAGCCAGGAAAACCAGAGGCTACCATCCCTGCCCAGCACCCGCTTACGGAGTGAAAGTGGCCCTCTGGGGGAAGCAGGCCACTGTCCCTGCCCCACCTCCAGAAGAGTGACTCAGATTTTTCCAAGGAGGAGAGAAGAGCTTAAAAATAGCTGTGAAGCTCTCCCTAGAGTGTCGACTTCATTTACAACAGAGTGCAGAGATGTTCAAGCCAAAGGGCCCTAAAAAAAAGATTTGCGTGGTGAGCAGTTAAGAGGCAGGTAGTACCTGCGTGGTGGCCAGGCCTGTAATCCCAGTACTTGGGAGGCTGAGACAGGAGGATCGCAGGTTCGAGACCAACCTCAGCTACTTTGTGAGGCCCTCGGCCACTTAGTAAGACCCTATTTCAAAATAAAGAATAAAAAAATAGGGCTGGGGGTGTAGACGCCCCTGGGTTCAACCCCCAGTACTCCCCATGTGCCCCCCCCCCCCGCAACATACACACACACAGAGGCCAGTAGCTGATTGAAAGGAAAAGCCACAGCCATGGGTCAGAGACAGCCAGGGAGAGAGACAGCGCGGAGTCGGTCTGGGGTCAGAACAGATGTTAGAAACTAATCATCGGGGACTGCGCCTGCAAACGCCCTGCACTTAATTGGATCAGATTGTGGAGCAGCATATGTGCCCGCCCTGTCTAGATCAGTGGCGCAGTCAGCCAGCAGGTAGCTGGGCCTAACAGCCCAGTGCCATAACACCAGAGGCAGACAGCTCAACAGCGTGGTCGCGAATTATACACAAAGAGCCCAGAGAAAGCCGTTGTCATCCAAGAGCCAGTTGTGTGCGCTCCAGGTGTGCACGCTGAGGAGCAACTACAGAGGTTCTGCGCATGCGAGGTGGGGCGCATTTCACCCGCTCAGCCAGCCAAGGCACCAAAAAATACGCAAACAAAAGCCAGCCCCGGAGGAGGGGATCTGTATCCAGAGGAGACGTGCAACGAAATGGAAAAGTGTGACACAGGGAACAGGGGGCCAAAGAGAGGGCCGAGTTGTCGAACTTAAGACTTCAAACAGCCATTTAAAATATATTCAAGGCCCCCGGGTTCCGTACCCATACCTCCCCTCTACATCCCACACTTCAGAAGATCTGGTATGCAAGCGCACTGGCCCGGAGCCCCTCCAGTTTTTACATTCCTAATGTCGATTTCTGCACCACACTCTGATTGGTGGGAGTGTGGTTTCAGGTCTCATGTGATTGGCTAGTTCATCTAGAACTGGATACTGGGGAGGGGCTGGCATTTGGAATGTTTTAAGGAATACTAACTTAAAAAAGGACGAGAGCTTATACAAGGCTGTGAAATGGTGTTTTACAAAGTGGAGTTTAAATTAAGCTGTTCCTTTGATTGAAAGATCTAATTATATTCTCACAGGTATATACACATATGTGTGTGTGTATATATAGTCACATATGTATTCAAGGAACAAAACATACATGTATATATATTTCACAAACACACATATATGTGTGTATATATATTCAAGGAACAAAAGGAAATAATGCTTGAAGAAGTAAGGCCTGATAATAGTATCTCACCAAATAATAGCAACAAAGAAATTTTTAAAAAATTAAAAATTTGTAAATTAAAAAAATGGGAATTATGGAGTTGAAAAGTACAATAACTAAAATAAGAATTCACTAGGGGGCCACAACAGTAGATGTTAACTGGCTAAAGAAAGAATCAGTGAACTTGAAGATAGAATACTAGAGATTATGCAATCGAAATGACAGGGACAAGGAAAGAATGAAGAAAATGAGCAGAGCATCTGAGGTTATGTGTAATGGGAGTGACAGAAGGAGAGGAGCAACACTGGGCCCTCTGTGGTGGTGCACCCCTGTGATTTCAGCTACTTGAAAGGTTGAGGCAGGAAGATTACAAGTTCGAGGCCAGCCTGGGCAACTTAGCAAGACTCTATTTCAAAAGAAAATATAAAATAGCCGGGCGTAGTTGTAATCCCAGTACTTGGGAGACTGACACAGGAGGATTGCAGGCTCACTACTCAGCAACTAGTGAGACTCATCAACCTAGCAAGACCTGGTTCCAAAATAAAAAAAAATTAAAATAGGGTTGGGGGTGTAGCTCAGTGGTAGAGTGCCTCTGGGTTCAATCCCCAGTAATTTGGTGAAAAACATTTATCTATATATTCAAGAAAATCAGTGAACTCCCAAGCAGGTTAAAAAAAATCCACCCCATGCACAACATAGTGAAAATGTTGAGAGACAGGAGGAAATCTTGAAAGCAGCATGAGAAAAACCCCGCATTGTGTAGGAGAGAACCCCAGGTACACTGATAGCTGGCCTCCGGCTGGGAACAGTGGAACCCGGAGGCTGTGGGATCAGAGTCAAGGTCCTGGAAGAAAAACAAAATAGAAAACCGGCAACCGAGGATATTATATCCAGCTAAACTATCTTTCAAAAATGAAGGTGAATTAAAGACATTCCCAGATTTGAAAAACTAACAACAACAAAAGCCCCAGAAAACTTGTTGTTGTTAGAACTGCTTATAGGAAAGTTCTGCTAAAGGGAGTTCTTCAGGCTGAAAGCAAATGACCACAGACAGCATTTTAAATTCAGACGAGAAAACAAAATGTGCCAGCAAGGGCAATTGTGTAATTATAAAAGACATTATAAACGCATAATTCTTTTGCTTACTTCTATTAACTGGTTTTAAAAAGCAGTTTAGAAAGTAATATGTACATAATTATGTTGGGCCTACCCCATTGAGAAATGTAATGTATCTGAATGCAGTAGCTTGCAGCAGGCGATGGGGCAGAGCTGGATTAGAAGACGGAAGTGACGTCACTTGACAACTCATCCTCAGGAAGAACCGCAGAGAAGCAGACATGGTACAAAAGAAGGCTACTATAGCGAATTTTGTGACTTCGCACTTGTTCTCCTTTCTTCTCTCGGCTTCTGTAAAGACATACAAGTACATAAAGTGCTAATGGTGACAGTATATGTCGAGGTTTGTAACATGATTAGATGTAATGTGTGTAGCGCTGTAGAAGGAAAGGGGGAAATAATTCTGTATCTCCTGGGGATCGTGGAAGTGACGGAATGGGAGGGTACCTGGAAAACACCCACTTCCTACAAAGGAAAGCATTGCCCGGAAGCAGAGAAGTCCAGCCCTTGCCGCCTTCAGAGGGCTCTTATTATAGGGGTAAGCTAAGTATTAAAATGTTACTGTGTTTAAGAAATTCTACTGGAAAGGCATTTCATGAGGCTTCTGGCTGGAGCCCTCCTCTGGCTTGTTTTTCAAAGGTGTGTTTTCAGTCTTCTAGTCAGAACGCGTACGGGCCTGGCTGGGGCTGTGCACAGCAGGACACTCTTGGACGTCCAGTTCTGCTGCTGTGGCTGGTCGCCTTTTCTTCTCGGCCCCTGGTTTACAGTGCATCCTGAGCAGTAAGCGGGATGAGTACTGGGAAGTGCTTGACCGCAGCCCTTGGCAGCAGATGTGGGGGACAGCAGGGGTTGTCTCCTGTGCCTGAGACTGTGCACCCTCTGTGAGCAGAGGCCGGCTCCTCTGGTCTGTGGCCTCCTCTGCCAGCACACCCCGACTCTGAAGGTGGGCTTGCGCAGTGGACTAGGGTTGTGGACTGACTGTGTTCTCCCCAGATTCATGAGTGGAAGCCCTAGTCCCCAGGGTGACTACCTGTGCGTGAAGGCAGTGTCTGTAAAGAGGTAATTAAGTGAGCTCGTAAGGTGGCTCCCTGGGAGCCTTGTAAGATGAGACACGGGGAACAGGCACACGTGGAAAGGACCGTGTGAGGACGCGGCACGAAGACCGCTGTCTGCCAGGCAGAGCGCTCTGGCCACAGCTGCCTTGGCTGGCGCCCGGACCCTGGACTCCCGCCTCCAGAACATGCGAAGAGAAGCGTCTCGTTTCGTGGCACTGTTTGGTCAGCCTGGGCAGGCTAACGCGCATCTCAGGTGCAGTCTCAGGAGTCCCTCTCGGCACCCCCCAGAGGAACTGCCACGTCCCCCGCCAGGAACTGGGAACGCAGTCCCCGTCAAAACCGCAAAGGTAGACGCATGAAAGAGTGATATGTTTAAAAAGCGGTCTTGGAGAGTGCCTCTTTCTGCCCTCCTTCAGATCTGTGTCCCGGACAGCCCGGTGACAGAGGCTATCTGTCGCCCTGCTGTGGGGTCTGTTGGTGCACACAGTGGCCTGTGGCAACCGGAGGGCATGGCAGCAGCCGTCCCAGCAATGCCAGGTTTGTCTTGGATTTTGATCCCGCCCGGGTTTTCGGGCAACGCGGCGGTGGAGGATCGCTGCGGTGTTTGTGGGTTGCTTTGCGCTTCTCTGTGTGTCCCCTCCTTGGGGACAGGGTTTCATGCTCTTGTGCAGCCTTGTTTAAGGTTTACTAAGTCTTATCTTTATTTGACTTTATTTGAAATTTTCAGGCTTTTCTGAATGTTGCTCCAAGAAATCTGATGAATGCAGAACTCTAGAACTTAAGCCTTAAAAAGGCCTACGGACTGGGTTTGGAGGCTTTCTTAGGACCTTTTTTCCCCATTTTCTAGGTTGTCTAGGGTAAGATAGCTAAAAATCCCTTTGGAATTAGTGTCAGAAGGTCTATCTTTTTTCTTTAGTTTAATAAACTTTACATTTTAGAGCAGTTTTAGGTTCACAGCAAAATTGAGCAAAAAGCGGAGAGAGCCCCACGTCTCCTGACTCCACAGAAAGTCTGTGGTGCTCTCGGGACCCCTCCAGGACAGAGGAGAAGGGTGTTCTTTAGAGACAGTAAGCATCTCAGCTTGGTTGGTGACCTTCAGAGGTCAGAGGGCGCAGTTTCAGGAGGCTCACCCAGTCTGGAGCTGCTGGAATGGGCCCAGGGCCCAGCACAGTGTCACTGTGTCTCCCTGTAGGGTCCAGGGAGGCCGTGGGAGGTGTCCGGGCAGGATCAAACCTGATTCCTGGACACGTCTTCCCCGTGGTCATGCCTCAGGCTGGCATTCCCAGAAATAACGTGTCGTTTAAGATTGGAATCCTACCTCCCGCCTCAGACCCTGTCTCCTTTCAACCTGGCGAGGTGTTGAGGCACTGACTGAACTCAGCGACTGTGCTCTACCGGCGACGCATGCTTGCTTGCGATTTCAGCGTACCTGGAAGGTGGGAGCACCCCCCACTGGACGGCAACAGGCGTGGACGCAGTCAAGCTGTCCAGTAGTCAGACGGCTGGCTGGGGTTGGGGAGGAGATGGCTCGCTGTGCTCCATGAGCCCTGCTTGGGGCCCGTGTTTCCTAAAGGGCATGTCTGCTGTTAAAGGACCCTCTTTAGCCAGGCATGGTGGTGCACCCTTGTAATCCCAGTACTTGGGAGGCTGAGACTGGAGGATCCGGGTTCGCGGCCAGCCTCAGCTACTTAGTGAGGCCTCTGGAACCTAGTGAGACCCTGTTTCAAAATAAAGAATAAAAATAGAGCTGGGGGTGTAGCTCGGAGGTAGAATGCCCCTGGGTTCACTCCCTGGTACCACACACACACACACACACACACACACACACACACACACACGGACCTTGTTAAAGCATAGTGAAGGCTTTCTTCAGAACCATCTCGGTGGGTTTAGGGCTGCTCCACCAGGGGAGAGGCACTGGGTCTGGTTCTGAATGAAGTGGATGGAAAATCACTAGGAGGAAACCTCAGGGATCAGGGGGATTCGGAGGAAACAGGCCAGGGTGGCCAGAAGTGTCCTGGGGTGGGGGGCGAGGGTCCTGATGAACTATGGAGGTGCTCCCATATCGGGGGGGGGGTCTTGCTAAACCCATTCAGCAGGGCTCTTTGTTAAAACTGGATTTTACAAGGAAGTGCACATGGGCCTAGAGAAGTTTCCGGAGCCCAAGCTTGGCCGAGCAGAGAGTCTTTGTCACTGTCTCTGGTAGGTTGGCTGCAAGCCTTAGATTTGCATAGTTAAACTTGTGTATATGTAGACTGAAATACCTATGTATACAGAATATTCCATATAGTGAATTTAAGTTTAAAAAGTACTTAGAGACAAGCCCAGGAGCTACAGCACACGGTGGTGTAGGAGCGCTGAGTCCCAGGTCCTGCAGTCTAGGAAATGCTGCCGTATCCCTGCGGCTGTGGGAGAGGACTGCGTGAGCAAGAGTCCTGTCTGCCCCAGCCTTGCTACTCATGCACAACGCTCCTGACCTCTAAACATGGATGTCCTCCCAAGGCGGGGCTGATGACCTTCCCGTGGCGGGGCAGGCTTTGTTGTGAAGAGGACATGACAGACAGGGTCAACACAATCGATGCATTTGAGGTACCCCACCAGTGTAGCATGGTAGGTGGCACACTGAAGTGCCCGGAGTTTGCGATTTGCCTGAGACCAGACAGCTAAACCGTGAACCAGGCCAGAGCGCGGGGGCTCCGGCTCGGTGTCACGTGTGCCCCTGTGTTCCTCTGCCTCCCGCCGTGGCAGGTGAGCGTGCCCGTGCTGCGGAGCTGAGCAGTGCTGTCAGGTTCAGCCGCCTTGCTGCTGTGGCCGTCGGCTTAAACAGAGCACGTCAGACTGATCTGTGGCTTCAGTTTCCATACACCAGCGCCCACTCCCTGCCCAGACGGTGTTCTGGGGTGATGGGATGTTCACACCTGCCTGGTGTGTATGCAGGTGGCCCCCAAGAGCCTGGTTCTCACTGAACCCCAGTCATGGGGCCAGATGGCAGTCCTAGGGTGTTGGGCGGTGCCTTTGTTCTCCTGGGCTAGCCGAGTTCTCCAGATGATAGAGAGCCTTCTGCCTGGGACAGTCAGGGCTTGTTCTCCACTTAAACAGGCAGGTCCCCATGTTGTCACGGGAGGCTTGAGGGGCTCAAGGATTCACCTGCTACATGCTGGTTTCTGATTTTTAGTTTTTCTACTGGTTTCTTCTAATGGGAGATGGAAGGAAGCAATTCTAGAATATGAATTTTGAAGGTATATTTTCCTTATCCCTGTATTACTCAACTGCCAAGAATGTTTAAAAAAGTGTGGAAGCACAAACAGATTTTAATTAGGTTTCACCGCCACTGCTGTTGGTGATGAAAATTTTATGTATGATCTGTGACAAGGAGACACTCTGTGGGGGCCCTTGTTCTCAGTGAATTCTCTTCATTTTAGAATCCAGCTGCAAATTTTGGAGAAAAAGAAATAATGGCGAAAGTGCCTCTGAACATTTTTCTTACGATTACACAGATCTCCTGACTCGTTCACATTTTCTTCAGAAACAAAAGCAAACCAGCTTAGGAATCTTTCTGGAACAGGCCACAGTGCAAGGAAGGGAAGATGATTCTCGCAGCTTTCCTGAGCGCCCTCACTCCCGCGCTGCACGGGATGAGGACAATGGGGGACCACTCAGGGAAAGCAGGGCCCTTCTCTCGGTCCCGCCTCATCTGAATGCATTCTCCACCATTCGGGGCCTGCAGGCAAGGGCCACTTCTCACCAGCCATGGTCCCCGGAGGTACCTGGCTCGGCGCCTGGTGAGCAGATGAAGGGCGCGGCCACGGTTCCGGGCTTCGTGCTTCATGCACACCCCCAGAGTGTGCTGGAGGCCATGAAGCCAGCCTGCTGCTGAGGCAGAAGCAGCACCTGCCCGGTGTTGCCAGAGCGGCTCTGTCCTCCCCCAGGCCCTTCCTCTTTGGGCTCGGCCTTCAGCCGCAGGTAGAGCAGGGAGCTGTGGCTGCCGAGCGGGAGGGCCCCCCCCCCCCCCGGCCCAGCTCATCCACTGCAGCGCTCCCAGAGAAGCCACTGCTCCGGCTCTCTTCCTAAATCCTGTCTCCTCTCCATCATGTATGCCACTGTCAGCTTTGCATTACAGCTGTGACCAGGCGACCATGGAGAGACCCCTCCGCAGAGGTGCCGACCCCCCTCCTCCCCCTTTCAGCTTCTCCCCCTCTCCTCCTCTCTTCTTTTTAAAGGAATATGGACACCTGGGTTCTTCCGGCGTCTTCAAGTGTCCGTTGCATTTTATAGCCACAGGCAGTTGGTCCTGCAGCACTTTGACAGAGCTACATATAGTGAATCGCTGAGCCACCTGTGACTCACTTTCCATTTCATGGTACCTAGAGGACAAGGCGTCTCCCTCCACTGACGGTCCGCGAGGGAGCTCGAAGCAGAATCGGTTGGTGCTGCCACTTGATGGCCTCGGGCAGGTTGTTCTCCTGGCTTCCTGCCTTAGCCAAAAATAACTTGGTCTTCCCGGCATTTCATTGATCTGGGGTTGCTGCTCTGCATTTGGAGCCCTTTAAGGAATTTTGTTGCTACTCAGAAAATGTCATCTTTGTGCATGAAGCCAACGTCGACACTTGTGAATTAGAAAGTAAGCTTTCTTAGTGATTATAAAAATAAATCCAGCCTACCCGATTCCAGCATCAGAAGCACAAGGAACTTCTGGATCGTTGTCAGTTCTCTCAATGGTGGCGCAAGGGGAAATGATATATCGGAGTGGATGTGCAAGTGCGCCCCAGGCCCGGGCGGCACTCTGCTGCCGGCCTGGGAGTGAGAGTGGCCACGGAAGGGGCAGGAGCGGGAGCATGGGGGGCGAGGCCGCCCTGGGTCTGGCTGGAGCATGGGGACGCTAGGCCGCCCTGGGTCTGGAGCAGGGGCAGGATCATGGGGGGCTAGGCCGCCCTGGGTCTGGAAGGAGCATGGGGGCGCTAGGCCCCCTTGGGTCTGGCTGGAGAATGGGGAGCTAGGCCGCCCTGGGTCTGGCTGGAGAATGGGGAGCTAGGCTGCCCTGGGTCTGGCTGGAGCATGGGGGCGCTAGGCTGCCCTGGGTCTGGCTGGAGCAGGGGCAGGAGCATGGGGGGGGGC
>PVJS01015259.1:0-39150 GCA_004027185.1 Glis glis
CTGTTGGTGGGATTGCAAATTAGTGCAACCACTTTGGAAAACAGTGTGGAGGATCCTCAGAAGAATGGGAATGAACCTACCATATGACCCAGCAATACCACTTCTAGGCATCTACCCAAAAGAACTGAAACCAAACTACCAGACTAATGCATGTGTATCTATGTTTATAGCTGCACAATTCACAATTGCCAAACTTTGGGATCAGCCAAGGTGTCCATCAACAGATGAATGGATTACAAGGCTAAGGGATATGTACACATTGGAATTTTACGCAGCCATAAAGAATAACAAAATTACATCATTTGCAGGGAAATGGACAGAACTGGCGAACATTATGCTAAGTGAGATTAGTCAGTCACAAAGAGTGAAAAGTTGGATATTCTTCCTAATATGTGGAAACTAGGGAGAATGGGACTTAGAAGGGACTGCAGACAAAGGAGAAAACTTTAGATGAGAAAAAAGAGGACCTAACTGAGGGAGATGGGAGGGGGGAAGATGGAAATCCACTATAGCACATGATGTATATACACAAATTTATCAATCACTATGCTGAGCACAAAATGGAGGGAAGGGGGAGGGAATAGGATGGGATTTGAGGGAGGGATAAATGAGCAATGTGTGCATGCATGCTTTTGATACCCTGACACTTATCAAAATGTATAACTACAATGCACCAATAAATGAATATATTTAAAATATAAATAAACTTAAAATAAAACAAAAATATGAGTTTTATATATAAATAGGTTTTTTTTCAATACTGGGGATTGAACCCAGGGGCATTTTACATCTGAGCTACACCCACAGGCCTATTTTTTTATTCTTTATTTTGAAACCGGATCTCACTAAGTTGTGGAGGACCTCACTAAGTAGCTGAGGCTAATCGCGAACCTGCAATCTTCCTGTCTCAGCCAAGTACTGGGATTACAACCATGCACCACCATGCCTGACTTAAAGTTTTTAAAGTGTGAAAAAATTACATGGAATTGCAGACTTTTCCTGAGTCCCCTATATGAGAGCACAATTGAAGAGATTGCACCAGTAAAAATGTCAGCCATAGTGTGTCTTTCATCTCATTACCTGGAAATACCATTTGGGGTTTTATACTCTTCTGCATAACTATTTACCACCTCAGACCCTGACCTTGAGCATTACTGTCATATTAATACAAACCACTCAGGAAAACAAGGATAACAAAATATGCAGTTAGTGTAAGTATGAAGTTCCTTGAGTGTTGGGATCTCAAGGAAGGAACACATGTGAGAAAAGTTGATGTATTTAAAATCCCTAGAGACACCAATAATGGTGTTGCTCATCAGAGCAGTTTTACCTAGTCTTTCCTAAGATCTTTAGGACCTTAAAAAGACATGCCATATCTTTTTAAGTTCTAGAAAACAAGTTATATTTTTTTAAAATACTGTGAAATACACCATAATACTAAAAAGGCAAAGTCACTCCTGAATAAATATTGGACTTAAATAGAAAGCACAACTCTGCCAAGCTAACTAATGAAGAAATATGAGATGTTTTGTCTAGGAAAGAAATATGAATAAAAGCAAGGTCAAAGGAGTTAGTCAAGTATGTTCTTGAAGAAAGTCCTTCTTGAAACTAAGTCACTGATGGAAGAGACACAAGCTTTGGGTTCCAAATATTTCTGTTTAAATCCTATCTTCAGCACTCACAACTTTTGCAAGTTCTTAGCCTATCAGAGCCTCTCTCCTCTGTATGAGGAGCTTTAGAGAAAATATTTTTATGCTACCTCAAAGTTAGGGATGTTTTAGCAAATCGTGTTGAATTTGGAACCTAGACAAAAATAAATAAATAAAAGGCACTGCAGGGCAATTTATGATTGATTAGATAGAAAGTACTCCAGAGAGATTTACCTGTCAGAGGTTATGTGCTTACATTTTGAGGGAGGCTGAGACCGAGAACCATGTGGTGAAGGAGAGACCAAAGAAAATGATTGCAGAGGCTATAGAAATGTCCTGTAAGAAAACCCTCTTACTTTCAATAGTGCTTAGGTTGGGCACTTCCATATATTAAATAGATAGTTAATGCTTTAAAACTTCAAAATATGGAGGATGCCCATTGCCCTCCATTATCCAACTCTCATATGCCTCAATTGAGTGTTTTTAATATCTAAATATCAAAATACTTTTAGTGACCCTGAGTTCTACACATTTTAATGTTTTTCCTAATATAACTTTTATATTTTTAAGATTTTTAATGGTAATTATGATTATACATTTGCTCAGCAACTTCTTTTAGTTGACCCGTAATATTTGCATGTATTTACAGGGTTCAGCACCTTTTAAGTAAAAACTCCAATGTTCACATACGCAGACACATGCATGAGTGTACTTGGGATAATGAGAGTGATTATCCTACAATTGAGGACTTCCTGATTGGTGACTTCACTGTCTCAGCAACATTTGGTATTTCTTTCTAGTGTAGCCATTCTAGTAGGTTGTACAACATATCTCATTGTGGTTTTAGTTCGCACTTCCTTAATGGCTAGCGATGATAAACATTTCTTATGTGCTTTTTTATCACCCATAGATTCCTCTTTGGCTAAACATTTGATTATTTTGCTCACTTTTGATTGAGTTATTTCCTTATTATGGAGTATTGAGAGTGGTTTTATATTAAAAATATGTCTTTTGTCTGATATGTGGTTTGCAGATATTCTTCCAGTCTTCTCATTTTCTTAATACTGTCTTTAACAGAAGTTTTCATTTTGATGAAAGCCAATTTATCCTTTTCTTTTTGTTTGCTTTGTGCTTTTGATGTGATATCTAAGAACTTTCATAAACCCAACCCATGAAGATTTTCTACATTATCCCCCAAAAGTTTTATAGTCTTAACATTTTATATTTAAAGCCATGCTTTATTTTGAATTTTTATAGAGTGTAAGGCTTGGTCTATTTACTTTGAGAAGAATATAAAAATCTATCAGCCAATTAGTCCCCTCCCCCTCCACATGCACATTTATATAATAGTTTTCTTAAATATTACATCCACATACACTGAAAACCCTATCAGAAAATGTTGGGGTTTTTCTTTAAATCAGCAAACATATTATAAAACACCCTATAAGAAAATAGTTTTTTACATTTTAGCTGGACATTCACTATTTATGGTACTCTTCTTTTGTTCTAGATCTTCCAAGTTTCCTTTTATATCATTTCCCATTTGCTTGAAGAATTTTTTAGTAATTCTTTCAGTAGATCTGCTGCAACAAAATCCATTATATATAATCTGAAAATGTCATTTTTCCCCTTCATTCATGAAGGATACTTTTGTTGGGTACAGAATTTAGACTTTAGGTTCTAGTCATTCATTATAGATCTTTACTCTTTTGTTTAGATAATTTCATATACATATATGTGTATATATTCATACATGTTTTATTGTATATTCATATACTTTTATTGGTGCATTGTATTCTCACATCATAATTTAATTCAGAATGATAGTGACATACATGCACACAGCATTTGGTAAGCTCCCCCCCCCGGCTCCTTCCCCATACATGATATTGAGATTGGCATTGAATTCTCACATATATACATAGTGTCAATGGAAGTGTTTCCTTTATTAATTATCTCTTTCCCCCACCAACACCCTCCCCTTGACGACCTCCCTTGCTCCACTGGGGTTTCTCCTCCATTATTTAAAGTCCCTCTTGAAACCAGGTATGGTGGTACATGCTTGTAATCCCAGTACTTGGGAGGCTGAGACAGGAGGATCACAGATTCACAGCCAGCCTCAGCTATTTAGTGAGGCCCTCTGCAACTTAGTGAGACCCTGTTTCAAAATAAAGAATAAAAAATAGAGCTTGGGGAGTAGCTTGGAGGTAGAATGCCCCTGTATTCAATCCCCAGTATCATAAAAATAAATAATAAATAAATAAAATTAAAAGTCCCTCTTGTATCCCAATTACTCCCTAGCTTCTGCATATAAGAGAAAACACACAACACTTCACTTTCTGTGACTGCTAATCTCACAACATAATGTTCTCTAGGTCTGTCCATTTTCCTGCATATGACATAATTCTGTTTTTCTTTATGGCTGAGTAGAATTCCATTGTGTGTATATCCCACAATTTTGTAATCCATTCATCTGTTGATGGACATTAGGTTGGTTCCATAATTTCGCTACTGTGAATTGTGCTGCTATAAACATGGATATGCATGTATTATTATAATATTCTGGTTTCAGGCCCTTTGGAAAGATACCCAGGAGTGATGTAGCTGGATCATATGGTGGATCTATTCCCAATTTTCTGAGGAATCTCCACACTGATCTCCATGGCAGCTGCACTAATTTGCAATCCCACCTACAGTGGAGAAGAGTTCCTATTTCCCCATATCCTCACCAGCATTTATTGTTTATTATTTGTTGTTGTTTTAGCAGTAAGTTTCTTAACTTCATTGTATGTTCTAGATATTAGTTCTCTATCGGAGGAGTAGCTGTCAAAGATCTTCCCCAATTTTGTGGGCTTTCTATTACGGTTCTTGATGGTTTCCTTCACTGCACAGAAGCTCTTTAATTTAATTCAATCCCACTTATTATCTCCCATTTTAATTTCTTGTGTCTTGCAGGATCTTACAGAGGAAGTTTCGACCTTTGCCTATATGTTGGAGTGCTGGATCTATGCCCTCCACTAGTAATTTCAAAGTCTTTGGTCTAATTTTCAGGTGTTTAATCCAACTTGAGTTGACTCTTGTGCAGGGTGAGAGGTTGGGATTTAATTTCATTTTTTACAAATGTTAATTTCTGCTAATTTATATTCAAGTTCACTAACTCTTTCACCTGTCATTATATTCAATTATTGAGCTCATCTTGTTATTGATTTTTTGAGTTCTAAAGTTTTATTTGTTTTTCTTTTATATCTCCAATTTCTTTGCTGATATTTTCTATTTTTAAATCCACATTAAAAAGCCCTCCCTCTATTTGTTGGAGCACTTTTTAAATAGTGCTTCTCAAATTATTCCAACACCTGTGCCATCTTGATGTTTGCATATACCTTGATGTTTGCATACATGTCTTCCCATGAGGTTTAAATATATCTATTTGTTCATATGATGAGTAATCTTGAATTACATTATAAGTAATTTGAATATATTGTGACTGGTTTTTGCTTAAATCCTCCAGAGATATTTTTTGTTTTAGCAGACTGTTGGCCAGTTTGGATCCTGGGCTTCAAGTCATGTGCAGTTTTCCATGGGTTGTACTTGCAGTATTTAGTTGTGCCCACATCTAGAGTCAAACTGGGAGCCCCTTAGTGTCTTGTCTCCTGCAGGCCCAATTGGTTGCTGCTATAACCATAGGGTTACTTGAGGGCTGCACTGATCCTGAGTCAGAACTAGAGAGCTTCCCCAGGTATGTGGTAAGCTGACTATCAGCTTGGTAGTGTAATGAATTCTGGTATTCTTTCTAATCCCACTCATTCTCTATGCTATTTACTTTTTATAGCCTTCAAATAGTTTCTCCATCACCCTTGCTCATGTTTCATGACTGCATTAAAGGAGAAAAACAAAGTATGCTTTCTCCATCTTGCCTAGAACCAGAATACCCACAGAAAAAGTTGTTTTATTTTTTTAAATAGGGTCTTACATATTCCTTGAACTTGAGAAATACAGTTGTTCTGAATAAAGTTGGACTGCTAAAAGCTTAGCCTTCATTTCTACAAAGTTGAACCCCTTGAGAACTGCCTTTATGCCACATTACAGTTATTAATATTTTCCTGTCTTCTATCAAAGGTCACTTCCTAAAATGTACATATGACATTTGTAACAGCAATCAGTACAAAAATATTAGGTTGTCATATATTACATTACCCATAGACTCTTTACAAAGACTTATAAGCAGTTTTTAAGACTTATAAGACTTATAAGCAATTTTGTACTCCCTTCTACTTTTTAGTATTTCATTACATGTGCATTTGTTGTCTCTACAAACTCTTTGCAGAATGAAGTAGAGAAGGAATAACCAATTAATATAAGAAGTGACTAAAGCCTTAATTAGCATTTTTGGGTTTTATATTCATCAAATAGAACCTGATCTTTTTATTCTGAAGTTATTTTACCAGCAGAAGATATCCAGGGTCTTGCCTGAATATTTCACAGCCTAAAGTATTTTCCTTCTACATTTACATTGACATCTGCAAATGTTAATGGAGTTTCTCTCTGAGATGGGGATCATTAAGTCAAAGAACTAAAGCAAAATGGGCAATGAAAGATAGAATTTGTTCATAGCCATAACAATAGTCTAATGAGCATGCAATTTTTATTGAATTTATGCAGCACATTGCAGCATCTGGAAACTTTTTGCTTGATTCTGGGATGTAATCAGTTCAAAACCTTAAATACACTCCTCAAGGTTTATTCTTCTATTGATTAGAATTAAAAGCAGTTGCCCACATGAAAGCCTGGGGCACTGATAGGAAGTTAGGGACCGTAAGTATTTTACTCAGTGATGAAAATAAAAAGCAATTACAATGAAACCTACTTCCCAGGAGAAAGTAAGAGCAAAGCCTCCATCTGCAGCACAATTTCATGCAATTGGAAGATGTGGCTTTCCTAGAAAATTAGGTTAATGTGGGCACCAGATTGGAATTGATGGGATTCTATTTATTGCCACTCCTGTGACTCTCACTCCAGACAGTGTCCCCCTCTCCAGGGTTGTAGACCTCATGCAGTATCTCTTTGCCTCTTTGCAGTATCTCTCAGTAAATAAGCCAGCCTTCCTGCATTGCACACATGGCTACCCAGCCTCCAAATCAGTTTTGCTCCTGCCCTCCTATCAATTCATTCTGCCCTCTGTTTTCTCTTCCAGACAGCCACAAGAAAGAAAATTGCCCTAAAATTCATTTACATCCTCCCTTTTCTTCCTATCTCTCCATTTTTCTCTTCAAGGAACATTGTCATTCTCATTTGGTGTCATGGTTCTTTTTATTTTTTCCAGATACACAAACTGTATCCATAAAATTCCAACAGGCTCCTTGCATCTATCTCTCCTTAGAGATTCTGTCCACTCTCAATGTTGCCAAGTTGGACACCTATACCCATCATTATATGTCACACTGGGGACCACTGCCAGAATAAAGGAAAAATCAGGTCAATAAGCTTATCTATAAAGAAAGAGTCTCAGGACACAGATTGATGATTTAGTATGAGACTGATTCTTACAATAGGCAACCCAAAAATCAAGGCCCTTTTTTCTGTAGTTATTAGAAACAGCCATCAATTACCAGTGCATTGTACTCAATTTAGGAGTACTCTCTTATCTCTCCTATGTGGTATCCTTCTAAGGGCCCAAACAATAAAGCAGCTAGAAAAAAATGGATCTAGAATCCACAGTGATGGATTGGAAGGGACTTTAGAGCTATTCTTGTCCAAAAACCCCTATTTTTCCTAACAATTATAGAAGCTAAGCCCTCAAGAGGTTAGTTAACCAAAGTCACAACAGGAATTCTAACCCAGGATGTCCATTTCACAGCCACCATTCCTCTGTGATAACAGTCTGCTTAATATATATTTAAGAAAAACCCTCCCTTCCTTAAACATCCTTACTACTAACTTCTCAATTGCTATTAATGTTACCAGTCCCCCATGACATCTTAAGTAATTTTCTACTCTTTCTCCTTTAAAATAATATTCAATTCCACCCATGAAATATTTCATATTTTAGCTTCCTTTACATTTCTCACTTCTTATGCTCTAACTTGGGACACTTTTATCACTTGACATGATATCAGTTAGCTTCCAAAGTGCTGGCACACCAGTATTTCCAAGTAACACAATTATTATTGTCACTTCCCTGTGCAAAATGCTTTTGTCACTCCTCATTCCATTCAAAACTAAATATAAGCTTAACATTCTCCTTAAGTGGCCTCAATCTCTCTTGATACTCTATGTCCCTCCACTTCACCTCATAGCATCAGGCAGAGTTGATTTCTTTCATAACTGAAATAATAAACCTCATAACAAATACACTTAATCAAGGAACTCAATGTCTTCAGTTAGAGTTATGAGGAAAAACTGGTCATAAGCAAAATTAATGTTTTTATCCTAATGCAACTTTGAATACCTAAAATATTTCCAGGGATCCTGCCAAGTACTGAGTATAAAAAGTGATTAAAAAGCCTGTTGTGGTGGCACACACCTGTAATCCCAGTACTTGGGAGGCTGAGACAAGAGGATTTCAGGTTGGTGGCCAGTCTCAGCAACTTAGCAAAGGCCTCCACAACTTAATGAGACCACGTTTCAAAATAAGAAATAAAACAAGGCTCGGGGTATAGCTCAGAATTAGAATGGCCCTGGGATCACTTACCAGTACCACTCACCAAAAAAGGTGATTAACATGTTGTTCCTAAACTCAAGGAGCTTATTGTCCTATAAAGGATATGGAAACATTTATAGCTAATTCTAATTCAATGAGATGCATGCCATATCAGAGATAATAAAGAGTTACAGGGGCTCTTGGACATAGGCTCTCCCACTTTCCCTTTTGAATTTCCATTTCTCTGTTTTTCTCCACCTGCTTTCCAGCATCCCTTCATCTCTTTTACTGCATCTCTTTCAAGAGATTCTACCATGGACCCCCACTCAAATCCACCATATGCCAGATCTTTTCCTGAGAGGACTTTCCCCACCACCACTCCTTACCACCCCCCCAAAACACATTTTCTCCATGTCTAGTTTCCTCAGTCCCCAGCAAGATGGCTGCCTGGATAATCTAGAAATGATTCTAGCTCAACTATTGAAACCCAATTATGAGTTCATGGGACATCCATTACAGGTGGCTTTGTATTTTAAATGGAACAGAGCGATGGGGAGAATTCAGTCAGGAAGATATGTAGGAAAACGTTCCAATTCTCTGTCACTGGGGCTGGAGCTAAGGTAGAATCTAGGAGCCCATCTGGTGACCAAAGGGCCTGGATTATAGACTTATTTATAGGATGCGTATATAATGTTTTTGCTGAAGAGCAGCACTAGACGGAATAATTCCACAATAGCACTGGGAGTGATGAGTTTACCCTAGTGCATTCAGAAACATAGAAACCATACTAGCAGTCAGGAGTCAAGACTAGCAATTACCACGCAAAGCAGAATGAGAAGCCAAGTTGCAATCTATGGCCACCCGTAGCCTGACAACCTATAATATAGACAGGGAGCTAGCTATTCAACAAGGGTGGATATACTTTGGCTTTAGTTAGGGCATAAGGATGAATAAATAAATAAAGACATCATTTTTGTTTTTGTCAAGATGGAGTTTCACTGTTACCCAGGCTAGCCTCAAATTCCTGGGCTTAAGCAATTCTATCCCCTCAGCCTCCTGAGTAACCAGAACTACAGGCATGCACCACTGTGCCCAGCTTTGGTATCTTCATTTTAATTACAACAATGCCTTGTAATTTGTTCAGAACTTAAATTTTACTACACATCATTTTACACGTGTGAAGTCCTCATAGTCCCATTAAAATACACAGAGAAGAAATATTACTCCTGGTTTATAAATGACATTCATGAGAGATGCCTTATAATCATCTGTAGGGTGGTTGATTTGTTGATTGGGTGGTTGATTGTTTGACTGATTAATCAGCAATCCTTAATAAAAGTGGCAGAACTTCCTTCCCAAGTAAGGAAGGGGAAGGGTATAATGTAATAATTTTACCAATGAGAAACCAAAGCTTAAAGCATCACATTGGCAGCTCCCTGTTACCAAACTTATCAGTAGACCCAGAGTTTGTCTTAGCCTATGTAGAGGATTAATCATTGCACTGTGTTTACTTACAGATAAGCCTTTCTGAACACCTGATCATGCCACATGGACAGTTTCCTGAATGCCAAGCTAACCCCAAAAATGCAAAGAGAAATGGGTTCCCCCAAATCCAGAACAACACCAGGATCAAGAGCAAGAATTAAAGATATCTTCTGCCGTTTTTTCCTTTCTTAACCCCATATTCTGGCAAAGGTTAAAAAAATACATATGTACACATACATAAATGTATGAAGTATAAATGATGATAAGGGTCATACTAAAATGATTAGGTTGGAAAAATCTCCTATACTCTTCTAACAAACATATGAGGAGGGATAGAAGAGGAAGACATTCTTCCCCCCTAGTAGTTCATTCCAAAGAATTTCATCATTATTTTAATATCAAGCTTTCATAATCTACAGGCATACTAATAGTTTTATTTCCTCATTTATGTTTTTTGTCAGCAAATGGGGCAACTGGGAGAAAACAATTCTTTAGAAGATGAAAGAAAAATAGGAGTCTTTTTACCCACCCTAGTCCTTGAAAGTTAGGTAAGCACTATGTGTGATATGAGCACTAAAGAGAATCAAAAAAAAAAAAAGATGTGAGGAGAAATCTCTCATTCAAAGATGGGTGCGAGAATTTGTGAAGTAATTGACTATCCAGTTCAGGCACCAATTGATGAAATGAGTACTAAATGAACACAACTAAGAATCAGTACAAATAAGAAAAAAATTGAAATGACAGTGGGGGTGGATTTGTAGGTGTCCTAAAGGTAAGAACAAGGAGGTTGACTCTGGTGCAAAAAGAAGAAAGGAAACAATGAGGTTTAAATAAATCACATTTAAGCACTTACTCTATGAGAAAAGTCTTGTAAACAGAATTTAACATCAATCCAGTTAATGCAACCCACTTAAAATAACTTATCTACCAATATCTAGTAACTTATCAGACATTTTCTTCAAGCTTATTTTTTAAAAGTATTTTTATGTGGAAAAACATTTTTAAAAAAGAACAAAAAATCTATATATATTTGCTCAGATATCAGAAATGTCAAACAAGTTACCATTGGTATTTCAATAGTAAAGAAAATATTGTCAGCCTGCTCAATTAGTTTCTTATCACACATTTGCAAAGAGTCTACAAAATATATGTTTTTAACTATGCTGAGTTTTCCCTTGTACTTAACTTAGGGACCTAAATCAACCTTTCACTGTGGAAGGGTAAGAAGGGAGGAAAGAAGAGAAAGAGTGAGGCTAGAAAAGGAGGAAGGGGTATCTGATGGGAAGGGGCTGACAGTTATAGGGTCTTCACATCCAAGCAAAAAGTTTCATCTGCCTTACCCCCTAAACGTGCTCCTTCCAGAAAAGGTTTCCATGAATACGTACTATGTTCTCCCTTACAGGTCCCATTCCCCCTTGTTTGCACCCATGCAAAGCAAGGCTCCTGACACCCCTATTGTACCTCCTGTCTAGTGTTTCTCACTGGGTAAAGCTGTCTTCACCCTCACCCAATTTCATGACAAGCTGCAGAACTTTGGGGACAAATAACAATGCGTAATAGAAATGGTGGTAGAGATTGTGAGGAGAGCCATTCCTCCCTCATTTATTTATTTATTTATTTATTTATTTATTTATGTATATTTTTTGTGGTACTAGAGATTGAATACAGGAGCATTCTATCTCCAAGCTACACCCCAGCCCTGTTTTTTATTCTTTATTGTGGAACAGGGTCTCACTAAGATGTGGACGGCGTCACTAAGTAGCAGAGGCTGGCTGTGAACCCAGATCCTATGATCTCAGCCTCCCAAGTACTGAGATTACAAGTGTATGCCACCATGCCCAGCATCATCCTCGCTCTTTCAAACTCAGTTTGCCACTTTGAAGGCTAGCGATGTGGACACCTGGTACTTGGAGCCACAGAAAAGAAAATATGGAAATAACTGAGATGAAACCAAGAGTTCTTCATGAGATGGGCTGAGGATAAAAATTCCATTTTAGAAATTAGGAATTTTATTCACTGTTTCAAATCACACAGTGAGCAAGAAGAATTTGGAGGTTTCAGGGTCTGAATTTGGAACTGCACTGCTTGTATTTAATGATGACATTTTTACATCCTACATGTCAAAAACAAGTCAATTATGTAAATAGCTTGAATCTGAAATACAAAATTTAGTTGGAGTTTTATTTAGCACTTTATGCTGAAAATAAAATATTTGGAATTAAAATGTAAATACTGTAGTATAGAAAAATAATTTTATCATATAAAAGATGAAAGCATGGCATCAGCAAATACAGAGTGGAGACTCTTTCCTCCTAATATTTTTTTCTTTTTTTGCGGTACCAGGGATTGAACGCAGCGGCATTCTAACTCCACACTACGCCCCCGGCCCTATTTTTTATACTTTATTTTGAAACCGGGTCTCATGAAGTTGCGGAGGGCCTCACTAAGGAGAGAGAGAGAGACAGAGACAGAGAGACAGAGAGACAGAGACAGGGAGAGAGAGAGAGAGCTGAGGCTGGCCGCGTACCCGGATCCTCCGGTCTCTGCCTCCCAAAGTACTGGGATTACAAGTGTGCACCACCACGCCCGGCTCTTTCCTCCTAATATTCTAACCAACTGATTGCAGCTTCTGCAGGCCACCGACAAAGATGCCAGGGACCTGTTATAAAACCAGCAATGACAGAGCATCAGCGACAAAAAACGAGCAGCAGTTCCATCCAAGCTCGGCAGAGTCCCCAGTGCTGGGAGGCCTGACCAGAACCTGCAGCAGTGGCTGACCCCCACCCCCACCCCGAGATTAAGAGCAGTGCTTAATGAGACTGTAAGTCAAAGAGATGCCTTAGGGGAGACCACTCAGTGTGGCCGCAGGGACTCTCGGGGTATGAGACTGTGTGGATTACTGTGATGGTGGTGGGAGTGGGGTCTGCTGTGGGACACAGTAGACACATGGATAAGCAAAAAGTTCCTGGCAACATTTGGATGGGACAGACTTGCAGCCCGCGAGTTGCAGCACCTTTATAGAGTACCCAGGGATCGCCACAGGACATACAGCTGTGGTACCTGGGGAATATTGGACCAAAACAGACCTCTCTGTGGAAAATGAGGAGTTCAATATTTGCACAGAATCAGGTCAAAGTGACATCCGCCGCTTCTGTAGGAAAAGAGAGACACAAGCCCAGGGCCCCTGGCTGGTAACACCTGCCATAGGTGTAGACAGAGAGAGAAACAGGGAAGCCCAAGTGGAGAATGCGGAGACCCACGCTTGCAGTGAGATGGGCAATAGCAGCACTGGTCACCTGCACAGGTAGTGAGAGGCACCAGGCAATGGTCCCAATCACTGAAGGAGACCAAGAATTGGGCCCACAAATGGACTTTGTACCTAGCAAGTGAGAAAAAAACATTCAGTAAAGGCTATTCACCTTTAAGACTCATCTACTAGCAACTACCTACCCCCCAGAATTAGAAACTATAAAGGGAGAGAGTTTAGACATAAGAAACCTACAAAGTGAGAGAGAGAGAGAGCTACCAAAAGCAACAAAGGTATAAAGATAAGAAACCTGAAATCGTGAAAGGAAGAATAGCAAAGAAACAATGAGCCCCCACAATCCCACAACAACAGAACCTGCCAACACAGAAGTGCAAAGATTGCCAAATGAGAATTCATAACTTTAATAGTAGAAATGATGCAGGATTTCTAAAAGGAATTCAAAGAAAACCTGATAGAAATGAAGGATCAAATAAACTTTGAAGGAAGTGAAGGATGCAATAATTGAAATGAAGGCATCATACAGACCGTCAACAATACACTAGACCATATGGAAAATAGAATCTCACTCTTAGAATATGACCTCTCCAAAAATGAACACATAATATATAAATTAGAAAAAACAATGGGAGAAGATTTTTGCCAGCTACTCCTCTGATACAGGACTAATATCTAGAATATACAGAGAACTTAAAAAAATCACCACTAAAAAAACAAATAATCCTATCAAAAATGGGCAAGTGAACGAAATAGACACTTCATAGAAGAAGAAACACAAATGGCCCATAAATGTATGAAAAAATGTTCAACATCATTAACAATCAGAAAATGCAAATCAGATCTACCCTGAGATTTCACCTAACCCCAATTAGAATGGCAATCATTAAAAACACAAACAACAACAAATGCTGGTGAGGATGTGGAGAAGTAGGAACTCTACTACACTGTTGGTGGGATTGCAAATTGGTGCAACCACTTTGGAAAACAGTGTGGAGGATCCTCAGAAGAATGGTAATGAACCTACCATATGACCCAGCAATACCACTTCTAGGCATCTACCCAAAAGAACTGAAACCCAACTACCACGCTAATGCATGTGTATCTATGTTTATAGCTGCACAATTCACAATTGCCAAACTTTGGAACCAGCCAAGGTGCCCATCAACAGATGAATGGATTACAAAACTATGGAATATGTACACAATGGAATTTTATGCAGCCATTAAGAAGAACAAAATTACATCATTTGCAGGGAAATGGAGGGAACTAGAGAACATTATGCTAAGTCACAAAGAGTGAAAAGTCAGATGTTCTCCCTAATATGTGGAAGCTAGGGAGAATGGTTCTTAGAAGGGATTGCAGACAAAGGAGAGAACTTTATTTTTTTTTTGGCATGGAAAAACCCTCTTGTTTATTTGATTAAACAAAAATAAAATAAGCTGCATAGGAACAATTTTAAAGTCTAAAGAGACACCAACTTTGTTTTGAGGCTGCAGTAGCTGATACAGCATTTCCTTGCTACCTTCTCCAGCCTTTCCTCTGTGGACCACACACAGCGATACATTCAGAAGCCTGCTAGCTCACACAGGAGGTTTGCAACACTGCCACTGGCTCGTCCCCTGCTCGCTCATTGCCTGTCATGCCTGCGGCCTACGACATTAACATTTAAGATTTAAAAGTAAAAGCCCAAAAAGGGGAGAGGAGGGAAAGTGAAACAAAACGAAAACAAAAACAAACTTTTGCCTGAAGGTTTGGGGGAAAATCTTTATTTCCCCACCCATCCACTAAAATGATGGGATGTGTACTACCAAGGCGAAGCCCATCTTTAAAAAGTGGCAAGAGACAGTCGGCACCCCAAAGGGCCGGCTTGCAGTATGGTGTCTGCAACCAGGGTTTATCTGCTGGTGCCTAATTCTGCTATCAGTTTGCCTTGGACAAAGAATAAAACTTAGAGGTTTAACTTAGTCATTATGACTAACACCAGACATATTGCCTATGTTAGCTTTCCCCCATTCTGCATTTACTTTTCTTAAAAAAAAAAATGACTCAACCGAATCATGTATTCTATACTTAAAGCATTTTGCTGACCAGGCATGAGAGCAAATGGACAGTATTAAGCAAGAATCATAAAAAAAAAATTACTAACAACCCTCCCAACCCACCCAACTATGTCTAACATGCTAGTTAAAAACATCCCTTTACCAGGCCACCCTCACCTGCATTGACTTTAGGGGTTAAGGAAAAAAAAAAGAGAAAGAAAGATAATCTTACCACCCTAAAAACAAGAAAGCCTCATTAAATGTGAAAAAAAAATCTTCCTCTGAAGAAAGACAACTACACAAACTGCTAGAAACAAGAACTATTACAGAGCTGGTTATTTAAAGTAAACACATTGCTACACACACCAACATTCAGCCAGTGTGCTCTGAGATAGCCTTAAGAAAAAATACTACCTGAGCTCGTAAGTTAATACAGTCATTAAAAGGAGGTCTAAGACCATGTGGATACAACAAAACTTTTAGAACCATTGCTGGTTAAATGATGCTGGAAGACATCCCACCAGGCTGGCTTGTTAACCCATAAGATCAGTTTTTACACAGACACCATTGAGGTATTTCCTTCACCGTGACATTATAAACCCAACTCCCATAATGACAGTGGTGGCAGGACCCTCGCTTCCAGTTACACCAAAACACAGCCAAGGAAAGAGAGGTAGAGGGTCAATACAGTATATACTGATAATGTGCTTCTCAAATTTATCAAGTATTTAACAAGTAAGTATAGGAAAAGAAAAGAAGGAGAGCAAAGAAAAAAAATAATAATAAAACCCATCAACATGTTACCTTTGGTAGGAAAGAAAAACAATTAAAACACAAAAGAGCAACACACACTTCCCCCAGTCACTGCTCAGAGCAAACAGTGATGGACATCCTGCTGGGTCCAGAAAGCTACGAATACAATCAAAAAGTCAAAAGCATTCTCGTTCCCTTCAAATATGTGATGGCTCCAACTAGACCTTTAGAATCCCCCCCAAAAGGGTGTACCTGCAGACATAAAATATTTTTCTCTTGAAGAGAAACAAGAGACCTAAAGGTCTTCATTTCTAATTCCTCCAAAGTCCCCCACTAGGTCAGATGAACCAGTAGTTTTATAATACTGAACAACATGGCGGCCTTATGCGTAATTCTCTTTGGAGGGCGGGGCGGGGGGAGCCAGATTGCTAAGAATTACTAGGATGTATGCCATCATTCCTTCTAGAGGTAGCTTCCCTTCCCACCTGCACCCACTCCACAATGGGTCAATACTCTCCTTTTCCAGAACCATTGTATGCTAACATGAGGTAGATGACTTTCACCAAAAGTGAGGTAGAAACGAAAGGGAAGCAGTCGGCGTGGTCCGGAGCGTGTGCCCTGTGTCCCCAGCACTGCGCAGTCACCTGGTGCAAGCAGATGAGCCTGACTTTTATATAGCCCCAGACTATTGGAGACTCAGTACGAGTGATGTTGTACATAAATACCCTAAAATAGACATTTTGTCATCACGGAATATTTTTTTCTTTTTTTAAACAACAGAAAAACAAGCCTAAAACTTTGGCATTATTCACGACCTACCAGAGCACAGCAATCTTAGGATCTCCCCAACGGGAAGACAACACATATACAAAGACTTCCCTCCTCAGATAATTAAGCTTTGGCTTAACTAGAGAAAAACCCACAGCCAACCTCAAGCTATTATAGTCTCTTAACTCCATCACCAAAGTGCCTTGATTCTGGCGACTTCGCTGACCCAACACATGGATTCTGATTATGGTACCCACAAATGTGTCCCCGGGTAAGTTAGACTTACAAGGGCATTGACCGAGCAGTTAAGTGTACTTGGGTGCAGCCGGCCACAGGGCTGACTCAGCCAACTTGGGTGTCACCTGCCAGGCACAACAGGGCACAGGTTCCGAGACAGGATTGCTTCTCATGACCAAATTTACAGAGAAACGGTCTTTGCTGTTGTTGCTGTTTTTAAAGATTACACTTCAGAAATGTTATGTGTCAACCAAATGTGGTTTTGCCTGTGAGTTATTTCAATGTCCTTTAAATATCTCAATACCCAAATGTACATATCCATTTCCAGTGGGTACCTCCAAACATAAATCCATTTTACACCTACCTCCCCACACCTGCCACCTGACCACATCAGACCTACGAGGGGGACAATTGTCTAACTATCATTTGCGCCCTAGAAACATTTTATTCTCCCTCACAGTACCCACGGGAACTGATCTTTCTCACCACATTGAAGACTCTCCTTTCTGACCCAGTTCCTACCTGCCCAGACATGGCCTCGCATGGGGCAGGAGACGGCATTTGAATACATGTATTTCAACAGCCTCACATTAGGGAGTACCAAACGTTGGCTTTTTATCAGCATCCTTTGATTTGGAACATTCCACATTCTACAATAAACTCTCGCCAAAGTGCTTAGCACCAATCCCTATGGGTCCAGACTCAATCTTGGGTGGTCACAAATGGCCCACTGTTTTCAAAACAAAAGTTTCCCAAATATGACCATGTTTCCCAGAAGCCACTCATGTACCATTTTAGGTACAAAAGGATGAGGAGCCACGTCACCATGGAGGAGAGAAGGAGAGAACTTCAGTTGAGCAAAGAAGGTGACCTAACTGAGGGAGATGGGAGGGGCAAGAGGGGAATACACTATTGCACACGATGTGTATACACAAACTTATCAGAGTCAATCACTACACTGAGCATGGAAAGGAGGGAAGGGTAAGGAATAGGGTGGGATTTGAGGGAGGGCTAAATGAGCAATGTGTGCATGCATGCTTCTGCTACCCTGACACTTATCAAAATGTATAACTACAATACACCAATAAATGTAATAAATCAAAAAATAATTTAAAAAAACTCTAACCAACTGAAATTGGGGCTAAATGATAAATGTCAAAAAACATTTTTGCAATAGAAACTATCGGTTATCTTTTTAAAATAACTTAAAGAATAAACCTACAAAGATGAATTTTATTTGAAATTACTTCACTCAGTTTAAATCTCTTGAAATGAATTCCCAAGGACTAACATAGAAGTAATTCATACATTCAACTTGGCATTTTCCATTTTTAGTTTTGTTTAAAATGACAAAGTATTATTATTATTAATGCACTGAACTACAGAAATATTAATGTATGGATATTGGTTATCCAATATATAGAATGAATATCTAGAATGGATGAATCCTGCAGAGCAATTATATCTGTACCTCATATAGATTTTTTCTATATAATCTTAAATTGGGTTCTATTTAAATAAAAATAACATGATATACATACAATGTTTCACATCTAATAAATTCAATTAATATACCCCTAATGCAAATAGGATCAACTTTTTCCCTCAAGTCATTGTATCCTGAAACAAATTCTCCCATGCTATAATCTGAGGTACCTGTCCAACACCAGTATGACTGAGGGGAATATTAAATAAATATTAAAATAAATAAATGTCATTAAGAGAAAAGTAAAAAAGTGAAGTTATAAACTTTGTAGAGTCTATATTTGAATGTGAATTTGGGAAACTAAACATCAAAAGCAAAATATAAGAGATATGGAAATTTTTTTTTTTGCGGTACCGGGGATTGAACACAGGGGCGTTCTACCTCCGTGCTACGCCCCCGGCCCTATTTTTTTGTATACTTTATTTTTGAAACTGGGTCTCACGAAGTTGCGGAGGGCCTCACTAGGTAGAGAGAGAGAGAGAGAGAGAGAGAGACAAGGAGGGAGAGAGAGAGGAGAGAGAGAGAGAGAGAGCGTGCGCTGAGGCTGGCCGTGAACCCAGATCCTCCGGTCTCCGCCTCCCAAAGTACTGGGATTACAAGCGTGCACCACCACGCCCGGCGAGATATGGAAATTTTGACAGTAATGACGACCAGAAGAAAAAAAGCAATGTTATCATGAAAGAAAATACAGAGACTATATAAAGATAAATCATCACCTCCAAATTTTTTATTTCAGTGAGAGAAAAGAAAATGCTTGTAAGAGTCACTACACGTAGCACCCCTCAGCCGGAAGTGGCAGCTGGCCACATGGTTATAGATTTCCTCACCTTCTTTTCATCACTCCTCTCCAACTGAGGAATCTTCTCTCAGTCCTCTCTCTTCTGTCATCCATTTGCTAAAATTAAAATCTTACTTCCTATATAAAGTCTTTCTAAGTTTATTCATAAGAAGATGCTTTCCTATCAAGTAGGAAAATAAAAACTTTCCTGCTGGGCGTGGTGGTGCACGCTTGTAATCCCAGTACTTTGGGAGGCGGAGACCGGAGGATCCAGGTTCGAGTCCAGCCTCAGCTCTCTCTCTCTCTCTCTCTCTCTCTCTCCGTGTGTGTCTCTCTCTCTCTCTACTTAGTGAGGCCCTCCGCAACTTCGTGAGACCCGGTTTCAAAATAAAGTATAAAAAATAGGGCCGAGGGTGTAGCACGGAGGTAGAACGCCCCTGGGTTCAATCCCCGGTACCGCAAAAAAATAAATAAATAAAAATAAAAACTTTCCTGATAGAAATATTTTTAAACAAAATTTCAAGTGAGCATTTTAGAGTGCAGGACTAATTTTCATGTTTAAAAAGAAAAATGCATGCCAAAGCTCTAATAAAATCATTTCCAAAATAACCAAGAACTGATTTGTATA
This sequence comes from Glis glis, assembly GCA_004027185.1. Taxonomy (NCBI): domain Eukaryota; kingdom Metazoa; phylum Chordata; class Mammalia; order Rodentia; family Gliridae; genus Glis; species Glis glis. The sequence goes on from PVJS01015259.1 coordinate 19,726, forward strand.
AATCCTGCCTTGCTCTTTAATTTCTCTGGCATGATTTTATGCTCCCTCTGGGGCTGGAGCCAAATACTTTTTGTCTCTACAGTACAAAAATAAGTCCTATAGAAGGTCAAGGAAAAGCAATCTTCTTTTTATGTAGTGGCTAAATTGAGTGGGAAAGTTGCAGTGGGAAAATATGCAGATCTTTATATTAATTATTTGCATATTTAAAAGTAAGTATTTACTCATTGATTAACAGATAATGGACTCCATTCTAATTCACCCTGTTAGGTAGACCACTGGTTCTCACTTCTGATTAGAGCAGAAAAGGGGGGAAAGGGAGTGATTATTGGAATCTTCAGGAGATTATAATTCACCCTACAGGTGAATCAAATGTCAAGCCCTCCTCCCTCTTTTTCCCTTCACCACATACTGGCTATCCTTATTTTTATTGAAGAACAACTATGTAAGACCTAACCTACTGTGTAATATCCATATGGCTAGGCTCCAACAAGGAAGATATATCCACCTGGTATTGTCTGTTGACTCCCCAAGTATACTAGACCTGCTTTAACAATACCATGCTGACAGAGATTTTGCATTTTCTGAGGAAGAGGTGGTCTAGGAAGTCTTAACAGGTGGCCTTGTTATTTATTCTGAGAGTTCTGTGAATACAGGTGTTCTCATTCTAAAAAGGCCAGCAATGGATTAGAGGTTTGATTCATAATAAATAAGGGAGCTAAAAGTTCAATGAGGTTAAAAGCAAATCCCAAAGGCTTCTCAGAGCTGTGGGCAGAATAAAATGAGTCACAGGATCAGTCCCCGAGCAAGTGAGGATTAAAGAAGGAAGCAAAATGAGGCGTCCTGTTTAAATAAGTCATCACAGAGACTAGGAAAATTGAGACACATCCAATTCTGTTTACACATGGTGCTAACTCAATGTGACAGGTACCGACCGATTGGAGTATCAGACAAGCTGGGAAGTTCAAGTATACTCTGTTTCTCAATTCATTCTCTAGCCAACTGCAGGACAAGAATCAGAAGGTGGAATCTCTGGTAGGGTGGCTAAAAGGATTGTACATCTCATTCTTGAGAAGGACACAGGCAGAGGAAGAAGAGTGAGGAAGGGCTGAAGAGGAAGGTCATTATTTGTCTGGTCAGCTGTTTCAGGCCTCTGATCAGTGGTGACATTTCCAAATAATAACACTTCTACAGTGTTTGTGCCAAAAAGGCATATCCTCATCCTAAGCATGAGGAAAGTTTGGCTGTGATGGTGAATTTTAGACATCAACTTGATTGAGTCACAGGGTCCCCTGATTTTGGTCAAATGCTATTCTGGGAGTTTCTATGAGTATGTTATGGATAAAATTAACCTTTAAATCTGTGGACTTAGTAAAGCAGATTGCCCTCCATAATGTGAGTTGCCCTTATCCAGTCATTTGAATGTCTGAACAGATAAAAAGGCTGATCCTCCTGAGTAAGAGAGAAATCTCCTACCTGATGGACTTCAAACTCTATCAGCTGTTCTTCTTCTAATTGGAACATCAACCCTTCCTAGTTCTACAATAGCTTCCAGCCTTTAGACTGGAAGCTTTAGACTTTAGACTTTAGAAGCCTTTAGACTTTAGAAGTGAGAAATCAGCAATGCAAACTTGGGAGTTGCCAGCTTCTATAATTGCATGAGCCATTCCTTATGATAAATTGCTATGTATGTGCAGGTGTGTATGTGTATGTGTATACCCATGAGATATTGTTTCTGTTTCCCTGACTAATTCATAGGCAAACTCAAATTGAGACATTCTACAAAATGACCAGCACTTTTTAAAGTATCAGGATCATGAAAGACAAGAACAAAAGAGGAAATTCCATGGATTGAAAGACTAAGGATGCACAATAAATGCAACATGGCAATCCTTGATTGGGTCCTGAAACAGAGAGAGGGTACTATGGAAAATATGATGAAATTCAAATAAGCTGTATACTTTAATTAATACTATTGTACCAATGTCAAGTTCCTGATTTTGATAATTGTACTGTGGTTATATAAAACTGTATATTAGAAAAAGCTTAGTGAATTTGTTTCGCAAATTTTCTGTAAGTCCAGAGATATTTCAAAATAAAAATTCTAGTTTATTTATAGATTTGTAAACTCATCACTTGGTGATAAAAAGAGTAATTGGCAGCAATTTGTCCCACCTCTCTAGACACATTCTAACTCAGACAACTGAGAAGATTTGACTTGACTTGGGGGAGCCATACAGTGAACCAACATTACTATAGAAGAGCTGGAACATGCTAAATCAAGGTATATCATGGCATGCATGCCTGAAATCCCTGAAGTTAAGAGACTGAGACAGGAGGATTGAAAGTTTAAGGCAAGCCTCAGCAACTTAGTGAGACCGACCCTGTTTCAAAATAAAAAAATAAAGAGCTGAGGGTATAGGTGGGAGGTAGAATGCCCCTTGGTTCAATCCCCAATAAAGGAAAAAAATAGGTAAGCACAGGCTACTTAGTTAAAAAAATATATACATATATACTATATATGTATACTATATATTTATACCATATATTTATATTAATAAATATATATACTATACTATATACTTATATTATACCATATATTTATATTAGTATAAATTTATATGATACTATATACTGTATACTATATATTTATATTAATAATATATATTTATACTAAATATTTATATTAATTATAAATATATTTATATTATATTTAATATAAATATATTATATAAATATATTATATTTATATAAATTATATAAATATATTATATTAAATATATTATATAAATATAATATATTTATTTATATTATAGATATAATAAATAAAAAATGTATATATATATATATATATATATATATATATATATATATATTTGTGCATAGTGAAGGAATATAGAAAGGCAGAATGGCAGAGAAAAATCCCCAAAAGAGGAAAAAAAGGCCATGTGTTAGCCTAGGCCTTAGAATGCAGAGAAAGTTGCCTGGACATTTCCAACAGAGCATCATAAAATTCAGATCCTGAAGGTGTTTCTTAGTCAGCATTCTCACTGCTATAATCCAAGAACTGTCCATACAATTTAGAGGAAGATTTATTTGCTCACGGTTTCCTTGAAGATTTTTGTGTTTAGTCCATGTGAGTCTGGGGACCATGGATCTCAGGGCATGGTGGTAGGAAGCAGAGAGAGGGAGAACACAAGGCTTCATGGAGGCCAGAAGCAGAGAGAAAAAAGGAGAGAAGAACCCCCAGGACCCTCCCCCCAGCAACCAAGCCTTGCTTCTAACATTGCCACCTTGTTCCCATGAGCGCTTGTGGGACATTCCAAATCCAAACCCTTACAAGGTGCCGGGCCGGGAAACTAAATGTTGTGCTAATGAAAGACAAGAGGTAATTAGGGGATTTGAGGATCAGATAATACATGCCCATCTAATGGTACTCAGATTATTTTTAAAACTGTGATGCCACCTGGATTTAGTCTGTTAGTCACTAGTTTTCAGTGCATGGTAGGCTCTGGTGTTTAGGGGAGAAAGTAAAAAGGAGCCCCATTCAGGAATAAAGAACTGATCTTTGACGTGTTTTGGAAATAAGACAACAAGCTTATAATATTTTGAAATATGACTTTTTCCAATGACTTAAAGTCTGTCTACAGGAAGGAACCGTAGGGTAACTATCACACATCTGGCAAATGTCTCACATTAAACCTTACCACATCATTTTGTGTGTTTTATTACACAGAAGCACATCCTGAGATTCCCTTCACCCCCACCGCTTTTCAGGGACTGTTTTCAAGTCCACAGAGGAGGGAGCCTCTTATCCTCAAAAGTAAGCAAATTTCAGAAAGCTAGAATATTCATTACAGTGTGATTTGAGTTCCCAAGTTGAAAATAGGAAGAATAACAGTAAATGAGGTCAAATATGTTTTTGACAAGAGATTCAAATATGCATATTGAAAATAAAGACATTGCTGTAAATAATGTAAAATATACATCTGAAAAAGATTTATATGAACATTTGTAATGAAGTGGGGTCACTGTATTCTATCAATAAAATAAATAAAATTCGGTATTAGATATCTGCAGAAGACTCAAGGTTTGTTCCAGAGAATAAACCATTAAAGATTCTTTTTCTAGATGGCATTTTAACTATATGTTATTTGGGGACTGCTTTTTCTTCAGTCAGGCTCTGTAATATCTCTCTCAGGAATCTGATTCCTATAGCAAATGGCCTAACACTAAAATGATGAGCCCCAAACACCCATAATTTTTCATAAAAAGTATTTTGCAAGTGAAATAAAATTATTCTTTTATATTAAAATACAAAAAGTTTCCATAAATTCAAATACAAAAGGGTACAAGAACTCAGAAATGGACCTATTATGTCAATGTGAAATTCAGTGGCTTATTTCAATTGTTGTTGAACAACATCCAAAACAATGAAAAAAGGAAAAGAGATGTTTCCAAATACATTGAAAATAATGACACATTCTTTTGCAAAGGTCTCCCACTCTCCCCTTCTTGTAAGGAGTTGTATATTATACTTTCATCATCTATAAGACCATGAAAACAAGAATCCACATATGTGAAAACCCATTTCCTAACCATCTCATTCTGTCTTAACTTTTGTTTGTGGTCCAGGAAATATATGAACAAAATTAAACATTCCACAGAGGAGAAAGTCAGGCACTATAGTCTATTATAAGGGATGCTGTGTGTGATAAGAACTGGTATAATGACATCCTACTTCATAATAACTATTCCCAGGTATAGAAATTATAGGTGTCTCTTTAAACCAGGCAGAATTCTGACCATGGTGGCTGCATCTATTTTCCATCTTTCAGGCTTGATGGTTATTCCTTTCATAAAGATAATGAATGTCACACTGGATTATACAACAAAGCTACATCTGTTCTCTCTTGTTCTCTAGATATTACATTCATTGTATTTCACAGCATGAGCCTCCAATCAAGATTTCTAGTACTGCTTCATGATAAATGTCACAAATAAAAAAATGGTATGATGCCAAAGTCATTATCACAGCTCCGGGTCATCTCCTTGAACAATGCTTCTCACCATTCACATTTTTCCTTGGACAAAGGCACCGTCAAAACTGCCTTTTCAAACTTAACAGACTTTCTGTGCAATATTTGTATAAATACATCAATTGTGAATTGACTGAGAAGCATTTCCTGGGCATTTCTCAACTGGGTTCACTTTGTCATTCTACTCGTCACCCCTCACAGTGCTCACTATCCTATATCACATGTCCCTATAGGCTAGGAGGGCTTGTGATGGAGAGCTTGTAACATAGGACTGTGTGGCCCTGCCCCCACAAGCCCTCAGACAGAGTATGGAACATTCTAGAATCTTAGACATAAAACATGTACAGATCTTGGAGTCCATCTGACCAAGTCCTCCATATTGCACATAAGAATACTGAGGCCCAGAGAGGTTAAACAAGTTATATGTGCTCACATAGCACCTTGGTCACAGAGCAAAGGCTTGAACCAGAGCTCTCAGCTTTCTGGCTGTTGTCTATGATGCTATACATGCCTTATTACTTCTACCAGATGAAATTTCTATGAAATCTAAGAATTCATAGGAAATTTTCCTGTTATTTTCAACTTTTTTAAACCTTATTTCTAAAAACTTTTCTCAAAATATAAATCAAGTATGCACCTTAGCAATGATTGAACTTTTTCTTGAATGATTGATCTATCTGAAAGGTGGCATTTTTCAGCTGAATGATCATGATAGAGTGAGGTCGAGGGAAATGTAAAACATGTAGGTGTCTAGATGAAATCTATATTGACCTGAACCAAATCACTGCTTTAAAGACATACTGATCATTTTTCTTGTGGTTTTCCTCTTTATCTCTAAGGTTAAGGACAAAAATAACATGGATTAGCTAAAGGTTCCACATAATTGAGGATTTCTGCATTTACTTCAGGAATTTAAATAATAGGACAAATCCTGATCTGATACAAAAGTTAACGCAGATTTCCAACTCTGAACATTTTTTATTTCAAGAAAATCCATATTCAGTTTAATATGGAGGGCAGAAAGAAACTGCCTTCAGTTATTGAGTTGGGTTCTTTACAGTCAAGTCAGAAACTAACATCACCAAAGGACACAGACCCAAAAACATGAGGATCAGTAGGTTTTTTTCCTATGTGCCTGAAGTTTTTGTTGTCCCCATTGTGCCAAGTTCCTGTAAGGTACTGTAGAATCTACAATTCCTGCTAAGAATTAAAAACTAAAACCTATCCAGGTGTTGTGGCTCACACTTGTAAACTTTGGAGGCTGAGACAGGTTCACGGCCAGCCTCAGCAACTTTTGAGGCCCCCAGCAACTTAGTGAGACCATGTTTCTAAATAAAGAATGAAATAGGGCTGAGGGTATAGCTCAGAGGCAGAATGCCCCTGGGTTCCATCCCCAGTACCACACACACACAAAAAAAAAACCCCTAAAACCTGTTTATGTACCCCTATGTACTATAAACCAAGAAATCTTGCTTCTTTCTACCCTTGTGAAACTTTTTCCTTTTGATTATGGGAATTTCTTTGCTAAACCAGGAACTTTAAAGATAGTTAGAGTTAATGGGGTCTCCTATAAAGTGGGAAAAAGGATACAATAACTTAAACCTAAGGAAAAGATGCTTCCTTAGCATCGTTAGATAGATGACTCTGCCAAATATGTAAAAACAAAAGATAGATATCAGTGGCATATAATATTTATAGTAAGTAAATTATTAGTACTAATGAACAGGGTCATAGCAGCCAATATGCTAAATTGTATTCTATGTTTTGGGCTTTATGCCATGAGGACTTTTCACAATATATATCATGGATGGACACATGTTTTATTTCTTTGTAATATGCATCCTACCAATGATCCTTCACTTCAAATTTATAATTATATCAAACTGTTCCTCCACCCATGGCAGTGAAAACTGTTGGAGTTTTCAGTGGTTAATTGTTTAATAAATCTTAACATTTAATAAATGTTTTCCTAGATCTGGAAGGTACTTTCAATTCCAAAACAAGTAAACCAAAAGTTACATTAATCTCCTTATTGACCTCTTCTGGGCACTAATCACATACCCAGTAATAGCCATGTAAGAGATCTAAGAAGCTGTTTCCTTCTACCTTGAACCTGAATTATTAGAAATGCCTAACATCACCCAGGCATGGTGGTACATGCCTGTAATCCCAGTACTTGGGAGGCTGAGACCAGAGGATCCAGGTTCGCGGGCAGCCTCAGCTACTTAGTGAGCCCCTCTGCGACTTAGCAAGACCCTATTTCAAAATAAAGAATAAAAAATAGGGCTGGGGGTGTAGCTCAGAGGTAGAATGCCCCTGGGTTCAATCCCCAGTACTGCAAAAAAAAAAAAGAATGCTTCTGGGTTCAACCTCCAGTACCAAAAAAAAAAAAAAAAACTAACATCTGTGTAGTACATTACAGTTTTCAGAGACCTGTACATATTATCTATTTTTTTCAAATCAGATCTGAATCTTGGGTCTGTGCCATTTCATCGATATTCTCAGCTATGCCAAAGAGGTTCATTCTACTTCAAGGTTTGATAAACAGCAGCATCTGGTCTACCAGGATTTTCTTCACATTTGTTTTAATAATTAGGAATTTTATAAGGCCTGAAGGAATGTATTCTCAAAATATCATTTGAAAATTATCTAGCCCAATGATTACTAACGTGTGGTATGCGTTCCTCTATTGGTACAAATTACAAACTGCATAAATGATGGTAGTATATTCGTGAAACCACAATTCCTGGTATGATTTTCACTGGTGGCCCACAAATATACTTCCATTAATTTGATATTTATTTATTCATTATTAGGGTTACATTTTATTGCTAGTGTCACTATTTTTGTTATTTTGCTTTTCAAATATAATTTTATGAGTTAAATGAAACAATGAAATGTGGTACATAAAAAATGGAGCTTGTATAAAGGTAAAGGTGTTGAAGGCAGTGTATAAAAGACCTAAGTTGCCAGGCATGGTGGCGCACGCTTGTAATCCCAGTACTTGGGAGGCTGTGACAGGAGGATCCGGGTTCGTGGCCAGCCTCAGTTACTTAGTAAGGCCTCCGCAACTTAGTGAGACCCTGTTTCAAAATAAAGAATAAAAAATAGGGCTAGGGGTGGGGCTCAGAGGTAGAATGGCCCTGGATTCAATCCCCAGTACCGCAAAAAAAAAAAAAGACCAAGGTTCATGATACAAGAGTTCTGGGCTGACCATCTCCTTTGATACATGAGAACCAGGGAGATAGATGACTTGCCCAAAATATTCAGCATGAGAGCTACAGCCAGACACCCTGGTCCTTTTCTTGGTTCACCTTACCCTCTTCAATACTCTCTTTCAATAAGAATATTCATTCCTATGCTTAGAATAGGATATAGTCAAGATTGTGGAAAATTTTTAAAAGCAGATTAAAGGGGAGATTAAAGAAGGTGGGATAGAGGAAGACAGTGTGCTTCAGGTGCTCCGAGACTTGGAATTCAACCAGCGGGAAGACTGCTTCTTGACAAGGAAATAAATGCAGCCAAAACTCAGCAAAACAATGACAGTCAAAATGCAGCAGAATAGGAGGCAGTAAAGAGAGCAGAGGACTGTAAAGAGGCAGAGGACTATAAAGAAGCAGCAGATTCTTGTGAAGCCAGCGACTATAGGCCATCATCAAAAGCAGTCAACTCCAGACCATGATGAAGCTCAAGTTGAACCAGACCCCTATGACAGTGACGGTTACAAGAAGTGGGCCGCATGCCTCTGCTTCTGCAATGAGAACAAAGAGAAGCAAAGATGATGTAGACCCGCCTCTGGGCAGCCCAGCAATGAGGACACAGGTGGGTGAGCCATGGCCCCGCCCAGGAGCACCCCAGCACTGAGGACATGGGCGGGTAAGCCAATGCCCCGCCCAGGAGGGACTCCAGACAAAGACGGAGAAAACCTCAGCTAAGTAAAGAAGGCGACCTAACTGAGGGAGGTGGGAGGAGGGAAGAGGGAAACACCATAATGCACAGGGTGTACATACACAAATATATCAAAGTCAACTACTATCTGAGCATGAGAAGGAGGGAGGGGGGAGGGAATGGGGGTGGAAATTGGGGGAGGGTTAATTGACCAATGTGTGCATGTATATGTCTACCACCCTGAAATCCATCAAGATGTATGATTACAATGCACCAATAAAAAATCTTTCATTAAAAAAACAGATTAAAAGTTTCTTCTTTTTAAAAGATAGCTGTCATTTTCATCAGAGGTAAGGAAATTAAGTTGCTTCACTCTCCCAGAGATGATTATTATGCCATTTCTTGAGGGTGTACTGAGCCAGAACTGCAGAGATAATAGGTTATTATAAGAAAATTTGGCTCTGACATTTGTATGATAAATTTGGAGTCAATTAGATGAAAAACACTATTAGATAAAGTAAGTGTACCAATTACTATGAAGATGGCCTACTGCTAATAACATAATTGAAATTAAGAGAGACGAAGGCTCAGCCCTCCAAAAACTGACTAAATCAGGAATAACACAATCTTGTAAACATTTGTGCTTTTAGCTATTTTCAGTTGTTTCCAAAATTTTCATAATCAAATGTCATTGTTACATATACAACATATACAGTAAAGCCGCAGCCTGTGATTAACTCTAAAATGTTGCAGTTCTTGGCACAAAATAAAATATAACAAAACAGCGACACATCTCTGTCATAATGCAAGACATGCAGCCATGTAGCATATAGTAGCCCAAAGATGATATGTTTGAGATAAAACATCAAACCTGTAGCTGGGTAAATAATTGCTTTTCAGTTGCTTCTAGAAAGGTCATATGTTCGACTCCATTCTCACAGTGTGCTATCCACAGCTGTGAAGTAGCTGTGAGTAGCCAGCTGCCAAGGTGCTTCAATCTCGATTGAACAAAACGAGAATATGTGTGTTCTAAGAAACAATCCTGCAAAGCGATGGCCTAGTATTGAATTCTTTTTCATCTTCAATGATTTTGTGGCCCATATGAATTTAAAATGTAAAATAAAATATTTATCAACAATCGAAAACAGACATTTCCAACTGTGTTATCTGAATTCAATGCTCTTTCATCTCAGAGAATAGAAGGCTGCTTTAGCTTCCTTTCAGGGAAAACACCATGAAATTTTAACCCTTTCAATTCAAAGAGGCTTCTCTAGGGAATGTTACTTTAAATTCAAGGGAGAATTAAACACCAAGTGCCCACTATCTTACTCCAGGATTTAAAATTCTTTATAATTAGTAAACATTTTAAGTCCTATTGTGTGCCATAAAGAGAAACTTTGCAAAGTATATGTTAATATTTTCTACTTTATAAATGAGGAAAATGAGATTAATATACAATGAACAAAGTATCAACAACTAAGGATTGGAAACTGGATTTAGACTGAGATTTGTTTGTCTCATTGTCTTCCCACCCACCCTCTTCTGTTCATTTCCAAAAATTTCTTCCTTCCCTTATCCCCCTAGAAAGATCTGAACATCATGCTCTGAACAGCTGACAAGGATGCACTGGCATCAGTCCTGGCATCTTGTAATGAGTGGTATAAAGGTAAATTTGGGGGTCTGTTATCTCAATAGTCTTCTTCTATCTATTACCCTCCCTATGCTGCCCTTTGCCAGTTCTAGATTCTGGTAGATACTTGATCTCCGAGTTAAGTTTCCAGAGACATCCTATTAATCTCACCTCTTAACACTAAGTCTGGTTTTATATACTTTGCTAATCTGGCTAGTTTCTTTTATTCCTTTTTTTTGTGTGTGTGGTACCGGGGATTGAACCCAGGGGTGTTCTACCTCTGCGCTACGCCCCCGGCCCTATTTTTTATACTTTATTTTGAAACCGGGTCTCACGAAGTTGCGGAGGGCCTTACTAAGTAAAAAGAGAGAGAGACAGAGACAGAGAGAGAAAAGGCTGGCCGCGAACCCGGATCCTCCGGTCTCCGCCTCCCAAAGTACTGGGATTACGCCTGGCCCTTTTATTCCCTTTTAAAGTGATTAATAAGTTCATTTAAACTAATGAAATAAATTTGACCTAAAATCTAAAAGTGAACTGAAAATCACAGCTATCCTCATAGCAACCTAGCAAATGCTTACATATTCTTTGTGATTTTCAGGTTCTGCCTTGTTTCTCTTCTTTTGAAATCTAAAATGAGAAATTAGCTGATTTCCTAACACTCTTAGGTTAACTAGGTGTTCAGACTTCCAAAATTATCATACCCCATCCCCCTCCAGTAGAATCTTGCTGAATTAAGCTACAGTGACACACACATACATACACACACACACACACACACACACACACACACACACACAATCTTGGATGGGGATAGGCAGGGTAGAATATGCAGACTACCATGGCTGCAGTTTTTAAACTTGTTTTCCTGAATACAAAGTGTAAAAGAAAAGAGCCAATAGAGAGGGGTGAGATAGAGTAGAAATGTAAAATTGTATGGAACCAAAGTTGGGCTATCATTAGCTTTAAATAAGCTAATATAAGTCAAGATATTTTATGCACTCTTCATGGTAACACATGAAATGCACAAAAAAGGAACTCAAAACATACCACTATAGAAAATCATAAAACCTCAAATGAAGAGAGTAAACAAAAGAAGAAACAAGCATTTACAAATACATAAATCAAATATTAAAGGATCTTTACTGTTGAAGGGAAAAGTAGATTGCAATGAATAATAGGACAGAACTTCAATGTACCACTTTCAACATTGGACAGATCATCCAAATTGATTTTAAGAAAGTTAAAATCATATCAAGTAGCTTTTCCATCTACAAGGATATGAAATTAGAAATTAATAACAGGAAATTTTTCAGAAAATTTGCACAATGTTCTCCAGTTCCTTCTATTTCTCTGCAAATGACATAATTGTTCTTCTTTATGGCTGAGTAAAATTCCATTGTATACATGTCCCATAGTTTTGTAATCCATTCATCTGTTGATGGACATCTTGACTGGTTCCATAGTTTGGCAATTGTGAATTGTGCAGTAGAAATGATACAGGATTTCAGAAAATGGTTGAGAGAGAGCCTGAAAGAAATGAAAGTTCAAATCAAGAAAGAATTTGATACCCTGAACAGGAATCAAAAAGAAGCTCTGAAGGAAATGAAGGATGCAATAAATGAAATGAAGACATCAATACAAACCATTAACAGTACACTAGACAATATGCATGCATTATTCTGGTAGTTAGGTTTTGGAAGCAGGCACGGAAAAGGGAGCATTGAAAGGTAGGTAAAGGATCCAGGAACGCTAATTCCTGTTTCTATAGGCCGGTGAGATGTTCTTTGTATCCTGCAGCTGTACGGTTATAAACCAAATGAAAATTCCATTGTATTTCTAAGCCTTGTGCCCAGGTTTGCACTGAATGAGCCATAAAATGTGTGTCCTGATATGATTCTATTATTCTAGGTGGTCTATAGGCAGAAATCCATAGCTGTAATGCACAGATGGTGGATGTGGCAGATGGATTATGTGCTACCATCGCAAGACCAATGCCAGAAAAAGCATCTACCATGGTTACTGCATATTTTTGAGGGTACTTATGGGTAAGCGGTCTCATAAAGTCAATATGGATTATAAAATTGAAAGAAAAAGTTTTTTTAGTGTCAGTAGGAAGTCTGTGTCTAAACTGGGAAAGAACAATCTTGCAATCACTGCAGGTGTGCAGGGCCTTATTGATAGTGTGCCATGTTAAAGGTAAGTTATGAGTCTTAGCCCATGCAAACAGGGCATGAGACCCTTTTAGTTTGTGAATGGTAAGAATGTCTTCTGGTGTAAGGGAGGCTTGTGATAATTTTATTTTGTGTCCATGAAGAGGCACCATAGTCCAGGTATCATCTATTTTCTGGAGTATAATAGGGGGAAGTGTGTGTCTATACTTCACCTTTGGCATTTTTAAGTAATTTAAGCTTGGTTGTGTAAGTTAGTACATCAACCTGATTGTTATATTTGGAAGTGTCAGAATCATCGTTCTGATGTGCTACAATATGAGTGACATATATGTGTAAAAATTTAGAAACTTTTAAAGAGTTCTTCCTAGAATGCTCTTGACCAAAGGTCTTTGCCATTTATCTTAAAATCATTTAAAATCCATTTATGGGACCATAGGGCAATACCATTAGCTACTGCCCAGGAATCAGTAAAAATATAAATGTTAGCGCGTCCTTCTTTCAAGAAATGTCTGACAGCCAAAACTACGGCTATCAGTTCAGCATGTTGCACTGATAAAGAATTACCTTGCTCCAGGATTATTATTCAATCCCATGGGCAGAAGGCTGTTGCTTTCCATTGTGTTTTTTCCTTGGGCCATGGAGGCTGATCTGTCTGTAAACCAGGAATTTGTGAGATCATTAGACCAGGCAGTGCCCCATTTCCCTATACTGCCCTCAGAATGAATTCCAGAAGGTCACTCTCCAGTTTGTGAATCTACTCTGTGAGGAGCACTGGTTGACCCTGGAAGTTGAGGTCCCTGGTCTAGATATACCATTTCCAGGTTAACGGCTTGAGGTCCATTTGGATCCCTGCCATTTCCTCAAGGGTCAATTTTATCCAATGGAACAAAGATATCATGCACCTGATAGTAATTGGGTCTGGGCCAGTCAGCAGTTCCATAGAATGAAGGGTCCCATAGGTAAGCCAAGTATATTTCTCAAAAAGAGAATATTTGCTTGGGGCATATGGAAATTTAGAAGTCCAGAAACCTACTGGGAGGAACTGTGGCCATGTGGAAGGTTTGGTCCATAAAGAAGAAGTGCTATAGTCAGCAATGAATAAGAGCTCTAGCCTCAGTTTTGATTGAGGCGTGGGCTTGTGTAGTGTTTGGAATGTGTGTATATAATATTTGAGTGCATCTAAAGATGTTGCTGTGCTGTGGACCAAATGATTTTTTTTTTGCGGTACCAGGGATTGAACCCAGGGGCATTCTACCTCTGAGCCCCACCCCTAGCCCTATTTTTTATTCTTTATTTTGAAACAGGGTCTCACTAAGTTGTGGAGGCCTCACTAAGTAGCTGAGGCTGGCCGCGAACCCGGATCCTCTGGTCTCAGCCTCCCAAGTACTGGAATTACAAGCATGCGCCACGTGAAATTTTGAACCTTACATATGGCCTCATATATTGGTCTCAAAATAACATTTAGATATGGTATATGTTGCCACCAATACCCAAAAAGTCCTAATTGTAGGCCTCTTGTTTAGTTGCCGATGCCTGAATAGTCAAGATTTTATCCAACTAGAGGAGGTATTTTATGGCCTTCAGAGGACAAGGTGAAGACAAGGAACTTACAAGTTGTGGAAGGTCCAAAGGTTTTATCCTCATTTACGGTGCATCCTAGAGAGTGAAGGTGTGTTATCAACTGGTGTTTCTCTTTTGCAAGGGTGTCCTTGTCACTATTTAACATGATTATGTTATCTATGTAGGATATAATAAGGGATGTTTAACCTGAGGTCTGTAGATGCTGTGAAAGTAAGCAATGTGCAATCACAGGGCTATTTAAGTATCCCTGAGACAGCCTGCAAAATTTATATTGTCGCTGGGCTTGGTGGCGCACGCTTGTAATCCCAGTACTTTGGGAGGCGGAGACCGGAGGATCCGGGTTCGCGGCCAACCTCAGCGCGCATGCGCGTGTGCGCGCAATCTATCTCACTCTCTCCTCTCTCTCTCTCTCTCTCTCTCTCTCTCGCTCTTGCTCTCGCTCTCTCTCTCCCTAGTGAGGCCCTCCGCAACTTCGTGAGACCCAGTTTCAAAAATAAAGCATAAAAAAAATAGGGCGGGGATGTAGCGCGGAGGTAGAACGCCCCTGCGTTCAATCCCCGGTACTGCAAAAAAAATATTTATATTGTCTACCTTCGCATGAAAATGTTGTATATTCCTGGCTCTGCAAAGAACATATCTGACATGTCTTTGGTGGCATAGAACTTTCCATTATAGCTAGAGATTTTGCTGATAACTTCCTGAGTATCAGGAAGAGTTCCTGACAATTTAGGAGAAAACTTCCTTTTAAGATTCCTAAAATCAACTGTGAGTCTGTAGGAGCCATTTGGTTTTAATATGGGCCATACTGAACTATTAAAGTTAGGAGAAAAAGTGGGCATTATTATACCTTCTTGTAATAACTGTTGATTGTTTTTTGTAATTTCCTTATGTCATCCCTTGAGTGGATACTGCTTAGTAAATGCAAGAGCTGCAGGTATGAGCAAAAAATCAGAGGAATCTTGACCTAGCCAGTGCACAAATTTGAGAGGAAGAAGATATACCAAGAATATTTTCTACAGAAGGAGTGCAATAGAAAATAGCTGGGATAGGTTTCCTATCATAACAAAGAATGTGTAGGGGGACTGGAAAAGCTTTTGAAATATTTCCCCCAAGTCTCTCAATCTGTATGGGATTCCCTGTGGGTTGAAGTCGACTCTTTAAAAGTGACACTTGTGACCCAGTATCCAATAATAAGCTGGTTATTGGGGGCATGGATGTCTATATGAATTTGTAAATGTTCTATTCAGAAAGTAATGTCTAGGTGCATTGTTGTTCTGTGTGTTGTTAATATTGGATGTAGCTAGTGGGTTGTTCTGTTTTGGGTGTATTAAATTAGCCATGAACATTACCTTATGTGTTTCTGAGAGTTCTGCAGAAAGTCTAAATGTCTGAATAATCTTCTGCATAATACGGCACCCTGCTAAGTTAGCATTCATAAATGAAACCTTTAAGGCTTCTGGTGCCCATAATAGTAGGGCTCTTTTGACTTCATTGCCAGCCGGCACCTCTAGAGGTGAGGCATATGGCTGAGTGGCATGGTTTGGAATATCAAATGTTAGGCATATTTTATTACCTTTGCTTAAAGAAGATGGTCATAATACCATTAGGAACACAGAAATATAGGCCTGGAAAAAGCTATTAGTATTTTTGTTTAGATGACACCATCTTCATAAATTGTTCTCTTAGACGTTACATTTAGAAGATTAGTACACTTGGGAAACACAAGTACATTAAGATGTAAAGATGTAATAATTAACATCACTGTTACCCAGAAGTTAATATATATATTAATTCAGCTTTATTTTTGGAGTGAGATTTATAATGCATGTTTCTCCCAAATAAAACAGGTTTACATAAGTTAATGGCAGTAACAAAAATCAAATAGCCATGCATGGTGGTTTGATGTACAATTGTATCTTACTTATACAATAATAAACATTTATTTAGTCAAAGCAAACAGATGTAAACCAGGTTTTAAATGTTAGGGATTTTTTTCTTAATCTGATTAGTATAGTAATCCAAAATAATGGTTGATAATTTAGCCTGTGGTACAAAAATCTGTAAAATAAGCAGACATTTAAAACATTTAGTTTCTAAAACAGTGTTTTTTTAAGTAGTGAGTGACCTAACAAAGAGAAAAATCATAAGTCATTATCTTGATAGACACAAAATATTTGTTCTTTAAGCCAGATTTTAGTAAATATTACCCAGACCTCTAACACCTTACCTTTTACCTTAACACTTTTAAGCTTGTAATTCAAAAGAATTCTTATACAACTCTTTAAATTTATATAAAATACTTCTTATTTGTAATATAAAATACTTTTAATTCTTCATAGTTTTCTCATAAAGACACAGCCTAAAATCTTCATTCCATCTGTACATAGAATCCCATATGTCAATTAAAATTTAACTGATAGTAATCTCATATTTAATGAAGATCCAAAAAGAAAGCAATCTTAAGCTGTTTCTCTACAAATATGAAAACACATTTGATAGAGACAAATTTTGTCTTTTGTTGACTTTTAGAAACCAAAAGTGCTTCAATTTATATTTAGCAATTGATGTCATAGTACTTTATCTCACGAACAACTTGGAATTTTAAAATTATACATTCATAAAAGTTTATCTCATTATATTTAACAAATTTAATGCCTACTTTAGAATACCCATGAAAGACATACCAGTAAACTTAAAAACTTATTTGTTAAAGATTTAAGTCATGGACAAGCGGGTGTGGTGGCGCACACTTGTAATCCCAGTACTTGGGAGGCTGAGACCTGAGGATTCGGGTACGCAGCCAGCCTCAGCTACTTAGTGAGGCCTCTGCAACTTAGCGAGACCCTGTTTCAAAATAAACAATAAAAAATAGGGCTGGGGGTGGAGCTCAGAGGTAGAATGCCCCTGGGTTCAATCCCCAGTACCGCAAAAAAAAAAAGAATAAAAAAATAGGGCTGGGGGTGTAGCTTTGGAGGTAGAGTGCCCTGGGTTCAATCCCCAGTACCACAAAAATAAAAAGATTTGTCACAGACAAACCAAAAAAGTATTTGGTTCCATGTTTTGTGTTATTATTGGTTTTAATTTATGAGCGCTCATGTAGCTATAAGCCAATTTGTCATACCACATGGGCAATAACACACATAGACAGACAATATAACCATATAGACAAAAATTGCCATGCTCAGACCTGTGGTATTTCTTGTGCTGCTAATCTACCTGTGGTCAGGCATCCCTGACACAGAGTTGCAGCTTAATCATAATAAACATGATTGGCCCAAAATGTCTGCTAATGGAATGAAGTGTCCTTGACCTCGATATGCAGTTTTCAGAGTGTGGTATTAATTTTTACCTCTCAGGGTGTTATATTACCTCCTACGGGATTCTTTTAGCCTTCTTGGGGAATGTCAGAAAAAGAAGAAAAGAAGTTCCTGTGAAAAACAATATTTCTGAGATCTCAAGAAATTTAGGTGTACTTTAAGAACTTATAATTCAATGGTAATGCTGACAGGAGAAGAGGTCAGACAAGGAGGGGGATAATTTCTTTCCTGAATATATCTATTCAAAGTGACAAGATTGGACTCGCTTATTTCCACACATGCAAATAATAGAAAAATCAGCATACTTTAGTCAAGACAAAGTTTTACAAATGCTCCCTAGCAGACTTTTTAAGAAAGCAGAAATATGTGATCACACAGAGGCAGTTTATGTAGATTATAGAAGTTTAGAGAGTCAAAATTTTGGCTAGTAAAAAGTGTAAGTGAAGTGAGTTTGGCCAAGAAAAGAAAGAAAACAGAAAGAAAGAAAAAGGAAAAACCTCAAGCCTCATAGCTAGTGGCTTGACTTTAAAGGTGCCATCCCTGGTTTTTTTTTTTTTTTCTTTTTTTTTCTTCTTTAGTCTGAACAGGGGTCTGGGAGGCAACTCAATCTTAGATAGCAGGCTTATCAAAGACAACAGTCAGATGAGAAGTCTGTGGGACCTCCTGCAGCTACAGAGTAAGAGAGAAAAAGAGGTGAAAGGAGCCAAAGAGCTCCTATGGGATTTTATATATTAACCTATGCATTGATTTAAAATCAAAGTTAAATTTGGATTTAAAGTTGATATTTTAGGCTAAGAAAGATATTTGTTGCATCACTTGGCCTGAAAGAGTGATGGTGTTTGCTCCATTGTCCTACAAGTAGCAGAGCCAGTCTACATCTGTTCTGTCAACTTGCATAAACTCTGTTCTTAACTTCTGCAGCTCTGCCCTAGTAAATTACCTATCTTCGACCAGCACTGTGGACTGGTTCAGGCCTTGACTATATCCTGTTATAAATGTTGGAGCTTTTACTGGCAGTGCCGCATAGATCTGCCCCCACGGATCATTAATACCTACTGGGTCTAGAGATTGGGGGTCCCCTGACTCAGTGGCTTCGCCTTTTAAGTAATGATCATAATCTGTATTCTCAGCTGATTATACTTTCTTATGTACTTTAATGGCCAACTGTTTCTCCTTTTGGCGGTCTTTGAGAAATTCTCTGTAACATTATATCAGGTACCTCTTCCTTAAGTGCTCTAGTAATTAGGGGATTTACATTCTTAGGAACCTTTATATTGACTTATCATCAGGGACCGCCATTCTTATATTCTTCTCTCTAATCTCTTGCTCTGTGGTAAACCAAGGATCTAACTTGGTTAACAGAGATTTTTGAATGGCACGCCTTAGCCACCTTTTTCTTTAGCTTAGCCCACATTATGCCAATCTGGTAGCTACCTTATATAAATTAAAAATTACAATACATTCAAATTCCCTTTTTGAAATTACAATACATTCAAATTCTCATCTAATTCTATAATACCCAAACATATTTAGTCTAGCCTCAGTTTTTCGTCTTTCAGCCCATTCAAAGAATAGCTTCGCCAGCCACTCTCTCATATGTTTTTTAGATTTAGGTGGGGAGATCCTCCTTAAGATGTAAAAGAGTGGCCCCCCCGCCACCTCGCCGGGCCCCTGGTGCGCCAGGTACCGGACCGCCTGCGCGCGCCCCACCCCGGCAACCACCCGCGCCACCTCGCCTGGCCCCTTGTGCGCCAGGTACCGGACCGCCCGCGCGCACCCCACCCCGGAAGCCCCCCGCCCCC
>PVJS01015260.1:0-17079 GCA_004027185.1 Glis glis
CTAATCACTTGGCCCTTTTGTGCTACTGAGCTTCTTGGAGGTACCTCTAGGACTAACTCCACCTCCAGTGTGTGTGTGTGTGTGTGTGTGTGTGTGTGTGTGTGTATTATAATGTACCTTTGTTAGTTTGTGTGTTTTTGAAAACACAGCTTAAAATATACTTAAGGACTACAGGTTTCCTCCTCACAAAATTTAAGTTGAAAATGAAATGACTCCTTTTCGTATTATTAGGTTTGTTGTCATAATGAATGTTTCTACCATTCCTGTGTGCTCACCATAAACGGGATCAAGTTTCTATACATTTTAGATTTGCAGAAAAACCTAAAAGAAGAGTTTACATTTTTAGTCCCTGAATAATTCTAATTTGTCAGTTCTCCTGGGGTTATGGAAAGAACACAGACTTTTAACTTAGAAAAGCTTGGGCTTTATTTGCTTCACTAATTTTATGAAATAAAACTAAACGTAACTCTAAACTTAGATTTCCTCATCCATAAAATGAGGTTAGAAAGCAGCTACCTACCGTAAGAATTAAATACAGTTATACAGATTTAACCTCTAGCTTGATATCAAGCATATTATATTTAGAATATAATAATTCTCTAAATATAACAATTCTAAATATAATGATTCTCCTCTTCCATCTCTCTGCCATATTACTTTATGTTTATTTTCCTGATTGTTTCATAGAGAACCCACTCTGGGTTGCATTTTTCTTAAGAAAAGGAAGAAATTATGCAAAGAATCTTTTAAAATGACAATAATAATTTCACAAAATTGCTGAAATATTTTTCCAAACAAATAGATACTTCTTCCAACAAAGCCACATTGTTTCACATACATTAGGGATTTGATAAATGTTTGCCAAAAACACCCTTTACTGATTTTATTTTATTTGTTATTACTATAAAATTTAGGACAAAGTAGGTTTAGATACATATAGCATTAGGTATAATCATTCGTCCTTTTTAGTTCTAGGGGCATGAGTTGAATTTTTGAATGGATAGTAACAAGTCTGAATGTACTTTATAGAGTACATGACATTTTCTTTAATTACTTCCTGAATCATGGTAGGCATTGTGGCAGGTTTCTCATCATGCTTTCTTTCTTCTCTCTAGAAATAGCTGCTGACTGTACAAGTGCTAAGTCACAGCTGCATGAGCATTCAAGAACCTTGAAACAAAGACTAGACATTTGGTCGATTGATAGATGAATGAATGTGTAGTGTGTGGGTTTTATCCCTCTCAGGGAAATTATGAAATTGATGTGGCCATGGCTAGCAACAACTTACATGCAATGCTTGAAACTTCTTTCTAAGTATCTCAGTTGACTCCTATGATTAATATCGGCATATTAAAATTTATGATTCATTATGCAGCCACCTAAATGTGACTGACTTTAAATCCACTGATTCTTTAGTTGCCATTCTCTTATTCAACAATTTTCATTATGATGGTAGTCATGATGGAAAGATAACATATTATTTAATTCACATATTCACATCACTAAAATAAACTTTTAAGTATGGCTATAACAGATTATTTCAGTACATAGTACTAGCTACAGTAGGTACTACCATTGACAACTAAGTGATAAGTATGCATTTATTAAAATTATCAATGTCTGCTTCTACTCTGTCTGATAGTGAATACTCTCCTAAGCCTTAAATAAAACTATCATCTGTGTACAAACACATGCACATGCACACACACAGGCACACACACACATTTAGCCTCCATTTTAAAATGTCTATATGTAGATTGCTCATAAATTTCAAATGCATTGTCTTTTCCTAAACATGTATTAGTGAATTCAGAGAAAGAAGCTAAATCATTTTTTAAGTGGCAGGTCTCAATGCATTGCAAAGCTGGCCTGGAACTCCTGGCTTAATTAATCCTCTGGGGCCTTATCTTTCTGAGAAGATGGGCTACTGGTGCATGCTAGAACCTCACCTGGCTAGAAACTAAATTTTATTTCACAAACTGTTAGCAAATGGAGGACTGACAAAAGAATGGCTATATGTATGTAATTTATATTTCTATATGCATATAAGCTCACATAAGTATATATATATATACATATATATATACTGTGATGGATTATATTTATACTATATATTGTAATTATGAAAGGATTTAATATTTATTCCTAAAATAATTTTTTTGGGGGGATTGAACCCAGGGGCGTACCCCTGGCCCTATTTTTTATCCTTTACTTTGAAACCAGGTCTCGCGAAGTTGCAGAGGGCCTCACTACGTAGCTGAGGCTAGCCGTGAACCCAGATCCTCTGGTCTCTGCCTCCCAAGTACTGAGATTACAAGCGTGCGCCACTACGCCTGGCTCTAAAATAAATTTAAAATATGGTCCTTAGAAAACTTAAAATAGGATAAACATTTCTAACACTTGAAGTAACTATGTAAAATCTCAGCCAGGCGTGGTGGCATACACCTGTAATCCTAGAACATGGGAGGCTGAGACAGGAAGATTCTAGGTTTGAGGAAAGCCTTAGCATGTAGTGATACGTTCATTAACCTAGCGAGACCCTGTTTCAAATTTAAGAAATAAAATAGGGTTGGGGGTGTAGCTAGGAGATAGAATGTCCCCAGGTTCAATTCCCAATACTACACACACACACACACACACACACACACACACACACAAATTAAATCTCTTGAAATCAGTTTTTAGAGGCCATTAATTTTGATGTAATTTAAAATGCTGTTTACATATGGAATAACTACTTTGATTTTCCCCTAGGAAGTTGATTTTGTGTTTAAAGCAATAAAATATGCTTTCTCCTACATTTAAAATAACAGAGATAAAAGTAAAACATGGCAATACAGCAAGCTATTATACTAAACAAATATATGTCATACTGTTCAGAGTTTTACATTTTGATATTACACTCTTGCCATTAAATTTTTTTCTTCCTATTTTAAGAACTGAGACAATACATTTAAATATTTCGCATATTACACAATTTCTACACTTTGGTTAACAAAAATATACTAAAATATACCTAAACCTCTACTGTAGGTACCCAAAGGCCCATGTAATATACATTCACCAGCAGTGGTTTTTAATGCTAAAATGAAACCAGGAAGAGAAGCCTTAGGGATATTTTGAAGTGGTTGTTTGAGACTAATATTGCCTACTGGAGGTTATTGAACATTTCATTGTTGTCTTATGTTACTGTAATTTTGAAATTGATAGAATTTTGAAATTCGATTTCATTGTTCTAAAAAGTTCTCCTTTTGACTCTCACTTCTATTTAGAGAGGTTGGAAAATGACTTTTCCTATAGCAAAGGGGATTGTAAAGAGAAATGAAAATAGTAGCTACTAGTGTAGAGAGAGTTGCCTCCTTAAAAGTGTCAACAATGAAATAATGTTTTTAGAAGGACTCTTAAAATCACACACTTAAAAACAACAAAAAAAGAGAAAGGCTGTCATTGGGATTTCTGTGACTTTACTCAGCACTATAGAATCAATCTAAGGAAACTTAGAAGCTGAAAACAGAATGTGTTCAGTGTAAAAGGTAACTTTTAGTTTAAGAGTGGAAGTAATATTGGGAAAATGGTTGAAATCATTTTTTTCTAATAAAAATGCCCACTGTTTTGTGAGTTCAATGGGTGATATTTCTTCCCATGTGTCCCTATAGTTTCAACTATGGATTTCAGGCTTATGAAAATTAATTGTACAACAAAGACAGTGAATGAAATGAATTGTCAGGCATGAGGTATGACCATCTATTGAAACGTACTCAAGTGTGTCATGAAACAAGTGAAGAAAGATTGAATTATATATATTTTAGAGATATTCTTCCATGTTCATGAAATTTCAAATTTTTGAAAAGATATTTCTAGAAATGTCTATGTCATATAATATAAATGGATTTATTGGAACATGGCATATCACTTTCCTTTTAGCATCACTAATTCCTCATGAAGAATTTTGGAGTTACTTAAACCTAAGTGATCCAAGATATCTTATATTCTTTGTGATTCTTTTCTGTGATGGATGTTGGTCTTTGATTTTCATACATATTTATGTCTGTGAATTACTAAAACATTTTTCATTCCAAACTTATGATATCAGCAGGACTTGATGTTCTATACTAATTGACAAATTAGATGCACACTGGACACCAGGAACACATGGCAACTACCCCCAAATTTGGAAAGTGCTCAAAAGTGTCATTTGTGAATTTGGGACTGTTGACAAAATGGACAGTTTTTCTTTTCAGGAGGCATTATGCCAGGGGCCTGGTGAAATTATATATTGAACCCTATTTGTAAGAAAACCATAAAGAGTATGAATATCACTTCCTTTCCAAACTTGGCTAGTAAGACATCTAGATCCATTTAGAATCACCACCTCATAGAGTGACAGCCTAATTTCACTGAATTTCTTGCATTATCCTTTTCCCTCACTTCTCTGAGATTCATCCAAGTTCCAGGGGGTAATGGTATCAAGGCATTGGCATGGAAGTGGAGCAGGGGGAAATATGTGTGAAAAGGCTAATCCATCCTGTTTTTAAGTCCTTTGCTTACACACACAGATGTCTGCTAAGATGCCGTCTGTAAGATGCCCATCATCCCATATGGCTCTCAATTATTTTTCCTATAGGTTACCTCAGAGACATGCTGTGTTCCTCTCAGTCTGACCCCTTAAATTCTGGTGCTCTCTCCCTTTACAAGACTGATAATCATTTTGTTGCCTTCTGGTTACATTAGGGAAAGGAAATGGGTATTTTGAGCTTTCCAAAATCCCAACAATGATTCCCCTCCTCTATCTCTGGATTCCTTTCCTTACCACTCTTTGCTTCCCAGACCATGAGGTCCTGTCCTTGGAGAAAGGTTTAGTTTCCTTAAACCCCATTCACCCAAATGTTGACATTATGCATTGGGATCCTTTCTGAGTTCCTGTGGGTTTAGGCTTTTAGAAACCAAAGTCAGGAATACTCATTTATTTTCTGTGTTGGGCTACTTTATATCTCCTGTTACGAGGCAGTATTCATAGTATAGTGTATTATCATTGATGCCCAATAAAACTTGTTGTGATGATGGAAATATTCAATATTTTTGATGTCTAGTATGGTAACTACTAGCCACATGTGACTCTTGGACACTTGGAATGTGGCTAGTGTGGCTACAAAACAAGTCTTAATTTTGTCAGTTTTAGTTAAATTAAAATTAAATTGCCCCATGTGGCTTCAATATTGGATTGTACAGATAGCTGCTTGAACTAGGGAAATGACAAAGGGGACAAATATGAGATCTTTTAAAATGGCTATAGGTAAAAATATAATCTAGTCCTGAGGTCATATCTGGGAATATCTATATGACATGTCATGATTGAACTTTACTCTCTGTAATTCATACTTCCTTAAAAAATGTCCCTTCTACATAATAGATTTTTTTTCTTGTGCTCTTCTATCACTGGGGCAGCGGTAGATGACAGGGAGGGCAAAGGAGGGAAACACAGTGAAAGGTTTCAACTTTTCAGTGAAAGATTTCTTCTTAATAAATTCTCAGTCTTTTATGAGAGGTTTTCTGCTCAGTCCAAGGCAGTATCATGATGTGAAAGAAAGCCGATGGATACATCCTCTGGTGCTGGGGAGGGCCCTGCATTGTGTGCCATTCTCTTTGTGTCTTTCGGTCTACTAAGACCTGGGACTGGACGGGTTTGATATCTGACAACAGATGGGACTCCTGGCCTGTTATGGATGGCTCTTGCTACTGGTGTCCTCTCCCAGGCTGATTGCTACAATGGTGGGATCAAACCACTGGCTCTAACATATAGCATATTGGGATCTTTGAGCATCCAGATAGACAATCTCTACATGATTTCCCAATGCTTGGGATCCTACAAAGGCAAAATAACTGCCTTGATACATTAAATGTGGTGAAAAGGAGTCTGACCCACAGATGTTCTTGGATTTTCCACTTGCATATCTGGGATTTTGGTTGTGGATTTTCTCACTCTCTTCTTGTTTTTGGCTGAGGCCCAAAGGGACTCTTTGAAGGTTCTGTTTATCTGAATTTCTTCTTCTCCTCTGAAGGCTTTCCATTCCTCTTCCTGACTGGGAAGGACTTCTCTTAAATTACATTATCAGTGGTGTACAGTAAGCTTTTATGATCTGAATTAGTCAAGTTTAAATTTTAATAGTTTTAAACTATTAAATTTTAGAATTTTTAGAACTTTTAGAATTTTTATTTTCTCTTTAAGCAAAGCTTGGCTTTTGAAATTATTGTCAATGGAACCAAAAGCCTATTTTGGAAATTAAAAGTTGAATACAGACTTTTTGTTTGCTTTCTTGCATTAAAAATATAAAAGCCAGCTGGGCATGGTGGCGCATGCTTGTAATCCCAGTACTTGGGAGGCTGAGACCTTAGGATCCGGATTCGCGGCCAGCCTCAGCTACTTAGTGAGGCCCTCTGCAACTTAGTGAGACCCTGTTTCAAAATAAAGAATAAAAAATAGGGCTGGGGGTGTAGCTCAGAAGTAGAATGACCCTGGGTTCAATCCCTAGTACTGCAAAAAAAAAAAAAAAAAAAAAATATATATATATATATATATATATATATAAATATTTAAAAGCCATGCACAATAATTTTAACACCATCTATGAGTTTTGGATTTTAATGTTTTATATTTTCCTAGATTTTTGAAAATTGACATTTGTCATTTTTATATCCTAAAACATTCCAAAAGAGAAAATTATGAGATTTTACATACCCTAAGTTAAAAATAAAACTGAACTAATAAAACTTTTAGGATAAGGTAACTTCTGAACTTAGAATATTATTCTAAGAGCAAAAAATCTTTAGCATCTAAAAATTTGAGATTTTGAAGGTAATAACAATATCAATTTTTATTTAAAAAATTCTGAATCCAAGACATATATGTAACTTTTGTGGTAATAATTGCAAGAATTAAATTACAGTTTCCAATCTGACCTCAAATAATTGACCATTAAACTACTTTAGATAAGAAAACTAGTCTTTTTTTTTTTTTTGCGGTACTGGGGAGTGAACCTATGGGCATTCTACCTCTGAGCTCTGCTCCCAGCCCTATTTTTTTTTATCTTTATTTTGAAACAGGGTCTCACTAAGTTGCGGAGGGCCTCACTAAGTAGCTGAGGCTGGCCGTGAACCCAGATCCTCCTGTCTCAGCCTCCCAAGTACTGGGATTACAAGTATGCACCACCACACCCAGCTATTTATTTTTATATTATAGGAAGTCCGTATGAAATGAATCTAGATAAATTGTAGTTAGGTGTTGTGGCACATGCCTATAATCCCAGTACTTGGGAGGCTGAGAAAGAAGGATCACAGGTTCAAGACCAGCCTCAGCAACTTAGTAAGACTAACAGCAACCTAGAGAGACCCTGTTTTAAAACAAAATATAAAAAAGTTTGAGGGTATAGCTCAGAGGTAGAATGTTCCTGGATACCACCACCAAAAAAAAAAAAAAAAATGGAGTTAGTATTTTATGTGAGCATTTGCTTTAAACAAAGTCTGGAAACCCCAGATTGCTTTGATTAATTAAAGGACCTTTCATTCTTCTGTAAATTGATTCCATTGTGTAGAACTCTTGTAGGGTGATACTTCTTACTCCTAGAGAATTATCACCTGTGCTGTAGGTCAGTAGTGGGAACAGAAAGTGCTCAGGGAACCACAAAGAATACTAAGTAGGCACTCTGAGGAGCTGTGTGTGGGATGGATCAATCTCTGAGATCAGAATGTTCAGTCCTGATTTTATGTTTAAAAAACAGCTTTTCATGTATATGTGTATAATAAATGTTATACCATTTTTTCTTTCTGCTTTTTTTGGTGAAACATCAGTTTTATATTGTTGACCAGGGTAAATTTCATAAATTATCATTTCAATTAACCTGTTTCTTCATTATTCATTCAGGATGGACCCTTAAAACCAGTCTTTTGGTATTTTAATTAAAGAAAATTTTGTATATGGCCTGCTTTTGATCACTGGTACTGATACTCATGGTTCTATCAGTCTAATAGGCAGGTGACTGACTTTTCTTCTAAGCATGTAGTTGTTAATATTATTTGTTTTTTAAAGATATGCCTTTCTGTGCTGGATTTCTTTTCTCTCATTTATCTTTATCATGGAGGTTAAGTCCTTTGTGATAACTTTCTTTGGTGTTGGCCCAGTGTGATGGAGTAATGGAGCGATCAGGTTTCTTGGTTCTACATGGTGCTGTTCAGTGTCTAGAAAGCAACCTCCGTTTCCCTTGTCTTCTGCTCAGCACTGGACAGCATTGTCACTCATTCTACTTGTAGGTTATGTCATTGCTTGCCACCTGTCATTTCATCTCTAACATTTTGTAAAACAGACTGTTCAGCTTTTCCATACTGCCCTGAATCCCAGACACATGACTAGTTTTTGTTTTTCTTTTTGCTGTTGAAGATTTTCAAAGGCCATAGGATTTGTAATGAGAGGAACTTGTGGTCGAATTTTGACTCCACCAGTTAATATTCAAATAATGATGTGCAAGTTATTTATAATATGAAGTTGAGTTTCTTCATTGTAAAATTGTATTAAAGTACTCTACTATTTGTGTTTATTGTAAAGTTCAAATGGATACATAGATTGGTATAGATATATGAGAGATGATAGGTAGATGGATAGAAGGTAGCTGGATAGATGAAAGCTAGATTCAAGACAGATGATAGATACAGTGATAGATGTTGGGTAGATAGGTAAGTAGGTAGATGGACAGATAGATACATAGTATAGATACAGATAACTAAGCAGACAATATTATAACTCATATAATATTCGAATTATTCCTCTAATGTTCAATTTGTAACTAAGCAATGAAATACTACATTGTTTTACAAAATTGTCTTGCAATTTAAAATAGTTTTGAATGTTTTTTATGCAATTGGCAGTGAGCAAAACTGGGAAAGGTTAAAAAAAAAGAAAGAAAGGTTGTTTTGTTTTGTGTGTGGCAGTACTAGAGTACAGGGGTATTATAGCTCTGAGTGACACCCCAGCCTTTTAAAATTTTTTTTCGATTTTGAAACAGGGTCTCCTCACTAAGTTGCTGAGGCTGGCCTCAAACTTGCAATCTTTGTATCTCAGCCTCCCAAGTACTGGTATAACAGGTGTGTCCCACTGCATCTGGCAAGAAAAGCAAGTTTTAGAGAAAATATGAATGAAATAGTAATCATTTTATAATGTGAAAAATTATAATAGAAAATATAGAAACCAGCGAGGAAAGACCAAATTAAGTAAGGAGCTTATATCATACCATGAAAAACTGGAATGAGTTTTTCACAATAAATAGGAACCTATGATTCAGAGATAGGATTGCCTATTAATCACTCTACTTTGTTTTATTTATTTCAGATAATTTATTTTCTTTATTTCACTCATTTTTTCAATTTATTTTACCCAGATTGATATCATTGCATGTCTATCATGTATAGATATAAAAGCATCGTTGTTACCTTTCTAGTGTTAGTGATGAGCACAGAGGCATTAAAAAAAGGATCTGGTAATTTTGAAAGAATATGGTTATTGATAATGGGATGAAATATGTTTGAAAGAAAGGGTTCTGGGAAAGAAAGTAGAAGAAGAGTTATTCCAGACTATTTTTGGTTTGAGGAAGGTCGTTTAAGTATGTAGTGATGTGACTTGCCTTTGTTACTTTTTTTTTTTTTTGCAATACTAGGGATTGAACCCAGGGGCATTGTACCTCCGAGCTACACCCCCAGCCCTATTTTTTAATTCTTTGTTTTGAAACAGGCTCTCACTAAGTTGCGGAGGGCCCCACTAAGTAGCTGAGGCTGGCCGAGAACTCAGATCCTCTGGTCTCAGCCTCCCAAGTACTGGGATTACAAGCGTGCGCCACCACACCCGGCTCTTTTGTTACTTTTAGAGAAAACAAAGCAAGAAAGACACAGGTAATAGTCATAGATAATAGAAGGATCAAAGATGCTTTCCCAACTGGGCACCTGTAGTGCATGCCTGTAATCCCAGTATTTGGAAACCTGAGAAAGGAGGATTGTAGATTCCAGGCCAGCCTCAAAAGTTAGAAAGACCCTCAACAATAGTGAGACCCTGTTTCAAAAAAAAGAAAAGAAGCCGGGTGTGGTGGCGCACGCTTGTAATCCCAGTACTTGGGAGGCTGAGACTGGAGGATCCGGGTTCGCGGCCAGCCTCAGCTACTTAGTGAGGCCTCCGCAATTTAGCGAGACCCTGTTTCAAACAGGGTCTTATAACAACAATCAGGGAAACTTATTCATTGAGTAAGCACTTTACATTTGGCAGATACTTCAGGACAATAAATCTGACCAAATTGGCACATCTATTTATGAAAATTACTGCTATTGATAGAAAAAACAGCCATGTAAATGAGGTAATATAAAGAGTAAGTCTAGCTGGGCGTGGTGGCTTGTAATCACAGTACTTGGGAGGCTGAGACCTTAGGATCCAGGTTCGCGGCCAACCTCAGCTACTTAGTGAGGCCCTCCGCAACTTAGTGAGACCCTGTTTCAAAATAAAGAATAAAAAAATAGGGCTGGGGTGTAGCTTGGAGGTAGAATTCCCCTGGGTTCAATCCCAGTACCGCAAAAAAAAAAAAGAGTAAATCTAATTACTTTGTTGCTAGACTTTTTCAGAGATGAATATTTCAAAGAACTTTTATATTAAATAGATACAATTCTTGCAATGTAGTGGTTTGTCTTGGCAAAGGGGGAGGAATCTTCATAGCTTAACTGACAAGAGTTTTAATGCTTTGGGATATATTTATGAGAAACTGAAAATATTGTCTGTAGTAGCTAATGGTGCTAGGTTGATCACATTTATCTGTTCAGTCAACCTCTTCCTTTAGCACCCTCCAGACCCTTTCTTTTACATCCTGTAGATCCGTTTGCATTAAAAGGGAAACTCAGCCGGGCGTGGTGGCGCACGCTTGTAATCCCAGTACTTTGGGAGGCAGAGACCGGAGGATCCGGGTTCGCGGCCAGCCTCAGCTCTCGCTCTCTCTCTCTCTCTCTCTCTCTCTCTCCTTAGTGAGGCCCTCCGCAACCTCGTGAGACCCGGTTTCAAAATAAAGCATAAAAAATAGGGCCGGGGGCGTAGCGCGGAGGTGGAATGCCTCTGCGTTCAATCCCCGGTACCGAAAAAAAAAAAAAAAAAAAAAAAAAGGGAAACTCAGCTGGGCAAGGTGGTACATGCCTGTAATACCAGCTATTCTGGAGGCTAAGGCAAGAGCAAAGGTTTGAGGCCAGTCTGAGCAACTTAGCCAGATGCTGTCTCAAAATTAAAAAATTAAAAAGGGGTAGGAATAGCTGGGTGTGGTAGCCCACATGTAATCCCAGTTCTTGGGAGGATGAGGCAGGAGGATCACAGGTTTGAGGCCAGTCTCATCAATTTAGCAACACCCTGTTTCAAAATAAAAATAATATAGGGCTGGGTGTCATCTTTAGAGGTAGAATGCCCCTGGGTTTAATCCCCAGTACCCCACACACATAAAAAGAGCTAGAGATGTAGTTCAGTGGTAGAGTGCCACTGGGTTCAATCCCCAGTACCACACACACAATTAAAAAAAAATAAAATAAAAACAGAAATAAAAATAGGAAGAGTGGGAGGGAGGGAGGAGGAGGAAATCACTCATTTAGCGACCCAAAACAGATCTGAGGGAATGGGCAGTCACAGAGATACTCCATACTCCCAGATCTGTGAGTTAAGGAGAAAGAAAATGATGGTATTTTCAGCACTCAGCGAAGCTGAACAGGTGACCATGCCAGAGAATGCCCATTCTGAACATCACTCCTATGGACATTCTGCCCTGCACCCAGTTTTAAGCAGCCTCCCAGTGGTGGTGGCCCCGACAATAGGAGACAATGGAGGCTCCCTCTGCAGAGGCTATGGGGGAGTTATTCCAGGAGAGGGCAGCCTTCAGCCTGGTATTTGTAGGGACCTTCTGTTCAAATGTATCTTCACTCAACTCAATGACTCAGATTATCCCTGTACCATTGAATAGTGCAGATGTCTACTCACCATTATTAGGGAATTTAGAATTCATAAAATGTACACATACACAGTCAAACCAAGGGCAAGAGGAGGCAAGAAGATAAAGGAAGAAGTAAATGAACAAGATATGTTCTCCACCTCAATGCAGAGTTAGATATTTATACAGTATGCAAAAGCACATCCAGGTGTGTAGGTCAGGGAGGCAGGGAAGGGGAGGGTCCTGAATGAGGACTTTAATGTGGAGACAAAGCAGAAGTTTCCAATCCAACCACTATGTATAATCCTTAAAGGCAAACATTATGGTTTTTTTCCTTAAGTAGATTTACTTTAATTAATTAATTAATTTGTATAATTTGTACTTAGTGTCATAAACATAAGAAGATACTAAAAGGAAAATCTGTACTGAGTGAATTAGAATCAATTTTGCATTTCCCAATCACAGTAAAGGTATTTGAAAAGTATAAAAGAGACGTGGTGTCATTTTTCAACTCTAGCTCCTGCCATTAAAACAAATACAAGCCAGGCATGGTGGCACATGCTTGTGATCCCAGTACTTGGGAGGCTGAGACTGGAGGATCCGGGTTCGCGGCCAGCCTCAGATATTTAGTGTGAGGCCCTCTGCAACTTAGTGAGACCCTGTTTCAAAATAAAGAATAAAATAGGGCTGGGGGTATACCTTGGAGGTAGAATGCCCCTGGGTTCAATTCTAGCACCACAAAAAACAAAACAAAACAAAAAAAAACAAATACAAAATTATGTTCAGTTTTATTTTAATTTTTAATGTATTCTTTCACTACCCACCACCACCTAAGCAATTTCAGTATAAGAAAAATGAATAGAAACTCCTTTATAAATCAGTTATTACTTATCATGGAATTGAAGGTTTGAATCTTTTCCTTGTCTATAGTTAAGGTAAATACTTTGAAACACTTTTAAGATTTAGTTCAGGAATTCTATAGAACACACAACAAGCTAAATATACTAATGGATATCTTTGATATTAGGCAGAAGTGAGAATAAACATAATTGCAAATTTTGAAGGGTATTTCAAAATGAATTGAATGAACAATGAATCTTTCCACTATGACACTTTCATTTATTTTTGTCAGCAAAAAAATGGCCTCTGACTTAAATCCTACAGTATTGGAAAAAGAACAATACTAAAACCAAGAAATCAATTCCACTACCTCAATGTCACAGCCAATGACTAAAACATAATTTCAGATTCATGCCTGAGCCAGGGCTGACAAGTAAACATGACTCACTTCTAGTTCACGCCCTTCTTTCCAACAGTGAACATCAATCATTCCTCAAGTATTTTTCCTCACCTGGCCCAAATGAGGACTCATAGACTCACGCAATACAGGGCTCCAGGCTGTCACCGCCAATTGGTCAGAGCTGGCACATAAGAGGAAACCTAGTCACCCTCTCCTTGTTGTTATATATCCTTATAATATAATTTAATCAGAATTATATTATATGTGATTCTGTATTTTCAAGGTGTATTTGACTATGATTGCAGCTCTGTCTCCTGTCAAATTAACAGAACACCTTCTTAAAAACTTTCTTCGTTTATTTAATTATCTAAATTTTTACCATACCTTGGTTCAGGGATTTTCTTGATTGACAGCTTGCAAAACAGGACCAAAGCAGATTCTCTTTTCTCCAGTGCTTTGAAAGCCATCTAAATTGGCTTTTCAATGCTATTATTCTGCCTCAAAAAGGGAAACAGAAATTTTCTACATCAAATGCTATAGCCAAAAGACAGCAGGAAAATCCTCCTCTTTTGCATTTATCCATTGTTTCAATCACTCTTTAAAGATAGAAACGGCATTCATAAACATGCAAGTCTTTTGGTTTGTTTTTGTTGATTTTTTTCCAAACCAGGATTGTACAGGCACAACCCCAATCTGATGTGGCTAGATCAATAAATTGTTTCTGAGTCTGCAAAATTTAAATTTAAATATAGTATTCAACTGCATTTATTCAAGTTATCTAATTATTTTTAGATCTATTGACTTAGTGTTGTCGAGGCAGCTTGCACTGGTCATTCTGAAGAACAGAGCAACGGGGGCACTCGGAAAAGATCCCAGTTCAGAAAGGCAGATGACTCAGCATACTAATTCTTTCCAAATGTTAGCAAGACTTTAATATTTCTGTCTCATTAATGAGAATGTACATGAAAGTGAGAGAATCTACAAATATCCAGCATAAAAGAATCATTAAGCATTATATTTACTGATTTCCTCTAACCACTCAGAATAGTTTGTTATTTTGGTCAGACCTTAGCTGATGCATGTAACTGAAATATAAAATATGAAGGATTTAGCCATGCACTGTGTACTTGAAAAATCCTAGTATTTGAGAAGCTAAAACAGGAGGATTGCGGTTTCAAAGCCAGCAGTGCCCACAGTAACTTAGTGAGACCCTGTTTCAAAATAAAATATAAAGCCGGGCGTGGTGGCGCATGCTTGTAATCCCAGTACTTTGGGATGCAGAGACCGGAGGATCCGGGTTTGCAGCCAGCCTCAGTTCTCACTCTCTCTCTCTCTCTCTCTCTCTCTCTCCCTGTCTCTATCTCTTTCTACTTAGTGAGGCCCTCCGCAACTTCGTGAGACCCGGTTTCAAAATAAAGTATAAAAAATAGGGCCGGGGGTGCGGCGCGGAGGTAGAACGCCCCTGGGTTCAATCCCCAATACCGCAAAATAAATAAATAAATAAATAAATAAATAAATAAATAAATAAAAACGTCTGGAGGTGTGTCTCAGAGGTAGAGCACCCGTGGGTTCAATCCCTAGTACCACACACACGGGATTTGCTTTTATTTTCTTGGTACATTTATATGCAGTAAGAACTTTCATCTCATTTGAGTCACTTTTGGTCATAATTTTAGAGTATTTAAGCTAGATCTATGATTTTTGGGGAGAAATATTTTAAATTCAGGGTTTTAGAAATTAAGTATTATTAATTTACAAAAATGCATTAAAATAAACTGGATTAATGGTTGGAAAGATTAATGATGGATAGATATTAACAAATGAGTATGGTAAAATGCTAATAATGGGTATACAACTGTGTACTATAAAATTATTTCAACTTTGCTTTGTTTGAAATTGGCCATAACAAAATGTCTGAAAAAATTATATGGATTAGAAAACAACTTATCCTTTTTGTCACTCAGAATCAACAATTTATAGTGCTAAATGAATATTTGCTCTTTTTAATTTGGGAAAAATTTAAAAAACTAAGAAAAAATGCAAGCTTAAATAAAATTAAACACTCTTCCATAAACTGTCACTATTGTGTGGGTTATAAAACCATAAATTTGAAATTTTGGATGCATCATTTTACAGTCATAATAAAGGCCAGATTCAAACTTGAAACTTAAAAATTATCATTTTATTAAAAATAAATAAAAATTATCATTTTACTACAAAAATTGTTGATGAGTTTCTAAAATAAATTATGGCTATAGTTGAAGACCTTTCCTGCTTCAGATTTAATTGACATTTTTAAAAAATGCATAAATATTAAATAGAAAAAGCCTCGTTCATCAAGATCAAGATATTGTCATTGATACAGTAAATTTAAAGGAGGCTTTAGCATGAAGCTTACAAGTTTAACATTTTCAGTATGTAAGTCCCTAATATATGTCGATACCTCATTAGATTATATTTCACCATTGAATAGCACTTCACCATTTTGAATGTAAATTATTATGAATTACTATGTTTAGTTTGAAAGTTGCCTAAATTATAGAAAAGAGATTTCCTGGAATATTGAGGTAAATAGGGTAATGTCGAAACATGAAGGCTTGATAATCCCACATATAATGTCTTTGTTGTTTTAAAAGTTTTGCTGTTTTTAGATTTGGGGCACTTAGAGAATAATGCCAACCTGATTATCATTCTCAAGTGAGCTTTCAAGAGTTCATTAAAAGTTGAGAAGAGAACAGCATGCTCTAGGAAGCAGATATTTTTAACAGCACCAAATTTGAATTCACCTACTTTAAAGCTTTTTACTGTTTTTAGAAAATATTTCTATCAATAACTTTTATTTAAAAAGTATATGGAGGTCATAGTTCACAGTCTTATATTAGAATAATCTGACATTCTCCCCTTCTTATTGAATTCATGAGAAGTAAATTGTTTTACATCAAGAGCAGCCTAGATAGCCAGATTATACAGGTTTGCACTGGAAACCAAAACAATCACACAAACAAAAACCTCAAAATATTCATTTTAATTGGAATCCACAAATACATATACTTTGATTTGATAAGTTGGTACTGAATTTTCTTACTGTATGAAAACCTAACTTTATGACAAATGGCTTTGTTTAAATGTATAAAATTCCATTGAAATATAAAATTTACAATATTGGGTATAATTTTGTCTTAAATTTAAAAAAATTGTCCTCGAAAGCTATAAACATCTGGTTAGTAATTTAGATGTCACAAACTTAAGTTGTTTTAAATGTACTTACTTCCATTTCTCTAAATATTTAGAGAAATACTAAAAATTATTTTAAGATGTTAATGTGTATTTAAGAATAGTTATCAAGCTGGGCGTGGTGGCACATGCTTGTAATCCCAGTACTTGGGAGGCTGAGAAAGAAGGATCACAGGTTTGAGGCCAGCACACAGTAACTTAGTAAGACCCTGTTTCAAAATTTTAAAAAATAATAATAAAAAGGGCTAAAGGACTTGAGGTGTAGCTCAGACATAGAAACTTCCTGGGCTCAATTCTTAGTACCACATAAAAAACAAAAAGTTACCAAAGAATGCTACATATTTGAAACATCATACCCGAAACATCACAGATATTTTGGTTATTCACTTTTTCTGGAATATTTTTGCTCTCTTTTATTTGTCCACTCTTCTTCACACTTAGGTACCTGCTTACTAATCATTTCCTCTGGGTCTATTTTCCTGAACCTGATGACTGGTTCAGCTACATCGTTTTTTTCAAATATAGAACGCTATAGCACTTATTACAATGTTTACTTATATATTTTCTCCTGTAGAATTGAAAATGTGAAGGAATTGTGATGTGTCCAATGCTTATTTATTG
>PVJS01015260.1:26369-39343 GCA_004027185.1 Glis glis
TTTTTTTTTTTTTTTTTTTTTTTTTTGCAGTACTGGGTATTGAACCCAGGGGCATTCTACCCCCAGCCCTATTTTTTATTATTTATTTTGAAACAGGGTCTCACTAAGTTGTGGAGGGCCTCACTAAGTAGCTGAGCCTGGCCATGAACTGCGATCCTCTGGTCTCAGCCTCCCAAGTACTGGGATTACAAACATGGGCCACCACATCCAGCTTATAGCCTCTCTTCTAACATCTTTTCTTTAGACTGAACATTCTAAGAATAACAAAAGGTAACTCCTCTCCTTTCAGTTATTCACAAATATTT
Source organism: Glis glis (assembly GCA_004027185.1). Lineage (NCBI taxonomy): Eukaryota > Metazoa > Chordata > Mammalia > Rodentia > Gliridae > Glis > Glis glis. The sequence continues at coordinate 26,675 of PVJS01015260.1, forward strand.
CTGTCTTTAAATCCAAGTTAAATTTCTTTTTTCCCTATGAAGTTGAAATTAATATCTCTTATCCCAGGATAATTTATTTATGTCCATCATTTGTAGGTAGTTATTAGTAAGTTTTATTAGACATTATAGATATTAATAGGTTTATTATCAAATTTACATTATACTCATTTAAATAAAATAATAATTATATTATACATTGGTAAGTATTATACATTTAAGTATATATAACATTTTAAATAGAAGGAACAGTATGAAATAACTTTATTAACTAGAAAGAAGAATATTTTTGGCAACATACAATCTAAGCAAGTTTGTAACCAAGTGCTTACCTATAAAAAGTAAACTGTTAATTGTTGGACATTTTTGTAGCATATTTTAATAACTTGGTGATCTTAAATTGTATTTCAGAATCTAATTTCAGATTTAATCTTTGGAAACTCAAAAAAAAAACCCCTACTGATTATGTATTTTCAAAATTTGTTGAGCATTTTCATTGGGTAGTCTGTTGACAACCTAGGCAACATTTTAAGTCCAAAAAGTTAAGGTTATATAAGACAGAACAGACCCAATACAATAAGATTTTCGATTATGAAAAAAAAATATTGCACAAATGGTATTTCTCATTCTGCTCAAGTCACAAAGCACCCACTGCTGTCAGTATTTACAAAAGTTTTATCACCATATGGTGTTGGTGGATGGCTGATACAAAAGTGTGCACTAACCACTCCTAGGCTCATCTTTTTTTTTATTTAATAGCCAATCTGGAAAATAATTAAAAGTAGTGAGCAAGGAGGAAAATACAGCTTGATTGTATGTTCTGTCTACTATAACACAATAGGCATGTCAAAAATTATTTTAAGAACATTTTCAATTTAAAATGTATATGTAATGAGGATACAGAGGAAATGTTGAAGAGTTCAAACAGTGGCAGACTTGTGAGGGAATACATTTTATAATTTGATATATGGTATGTTTTAGGACTAACAGTCATCTTTTGAGGCATGGGTAATATAAAATACTTTTGTCTTGAAATGTCTTAAAATGTAGAAAATCTCTAAAAGTATATTGACTTTGGAATTAGATCCGAGTTTCATTCTGTTTTCTGACACTTTCAGCTCTGTAATCTTTGGAAAGTAAATTCTCAAAGGGTGAATGTTCTTATTTATAAAATAAAGTTCATATCACCTATGTCACATTTGAGATTGTGAGGAGAATCAAATGAGTTAATGCATACCAAAAGTTTTAGAAAAGAGCACTACAATATAGGGCATTTATCATTATTATCATTAGATTTTTTCATTAGATAATTGGCTTTTCTTTGTGACAAAGCAGAAAAGACCTTGAGGCTAGTTATTTCATGACAAAGGACAGATAGTAGCACTAAATCATAGTCTAATAAGAAATAATTGGAAAGTACCATAATACTAATAACCATTCCTGTTCTATGTATTGAAATGGCACCAGACACTGGAATGGATCACTGGGGAGTGTCAGGGTTAGGGTAAGTCTGTGGTTGGTAGCTCTCCAGATTTCTTAGCAGACATTTATCTGCTCCTTATTTTCATCCTACTTCTCTGCCTCTCCCATTATCTGTGCTTGTGAAGAGGTAAGTTTACTGCTGCTTGTCAAACACCAATTTATCTGTGAGATATTTTAACTTATTTTTCTCTTTTAGTCAGTAATATTAGATGCTTTTAAATAAATGAGCAACTGGGGATTGGAGAAGGTGATGACTGTCCCATGGACATATGACAAGTGGTATATGAGTACTGGAGCCAAGGGTTTCCTTATCACACAGCCCATTCTTCCACTAATCTCCATGCTATTTCAAACAGAACTATTTGTCCAACTTACCAGATTTCTTAAAAGAAGGAAAGAAACATTTTATTAAATATACTACTGGTGTACTTTGTTTTAAGCATTCCACTGGGTGCTTCATGTATATCATATTAATTCTTATCATGACTCTTTCCTTCAGCTGTTTTATTCTTCTTTGTACTAATTAGGGCACTGTTGACTACAAGTAACAGAAAATAATTTAACTCAAAAGGTTTAAGTTAAAAGGAAGCTTTTGTATATCTCTGTGTCCCAAAGTAAGAATAGAAAGAACTCCTGGGTGGATAAACTGCAGGATCAACTCTACTCTTTCATGGAATGGGTGTGTTGGTGTGTGTGTGTGCTGGGGGAACAAGGAGGTTGCCAGTCCTTAGAATTTTAATCTATATAAGTCCAACTGAGTGTTGTATATTTTATTTACATTATTTTATCAGATTAGTATTATCTAGATTAAGCAAACTGAGACCAACGTCAAATGTCGAGATTATAAAAATCATAATTGTTAAACTGGGCATTCAAATCTAAGTTTTTCTGACCTGTACTGTTTCCAGTGACAACAACACTCTTCTTTGATATAGATGCCTTGGGAAAACCTGGAGCAGATCCATTCATCTGCTTCAGTTAAATTGTATGGTAGATTTTCACTTGTTCATTTTGTGTAGAAGTATGTCTACACACACACACACACACACACACACACACACACACACGCACACACACTATGTATGAGTAAAATCTAATAGAGTAGATTGAAGTATTATTATCCTACTTGATTTATTACAACTTCATATTATGCCTATGCTCATGAAAAGAACTTAAAGGTATTAAATATCCTCTCTAGTTGTAGACCCATGTTTTCCTGGTTCTATAATACAGAGTGTATTTTCCATATTTATTTGTACGTGCTAAAATTTGCATCACAGCTGAGTTTCGACTTTTTGTTTGGAGATGTAAATAAGCCAACTCATACCAGATCATAGAACTAGCATTTCTTCCCAACTCTGCCTTCAGTGATAATGGCATTGGTAGTTTAAAATCATCTCTGGTAAGAGTGTTTACACCACAGAAATTGACAAACACTCCAAATGAGAGCTTGGTACTTCCTCCCTTGCCCATTCCCACCCTCCCCAGTTGCAGGAAAGCCAGTTGTTAAGTTTTTCATCACTGCTCTTAATTCTAAAAGAGTAAACTCTAAAAGGAAGCCTGCTGATGTATTTAGGAGATGTGTGAAGAGTCTGCATCTAAGCAAAGTAATATACCATCCTGCTCTCTAGAGATAAGCTCTGACTTTGGAATGATTTACTTTCTTGGAGCCTGTAAACTTAAAATTCAAATATTTTTTTCTTATAATAGCATTTATTAATTTTTTCATGTCTTTATTTCCATGAAATAAGGACTTGATAAGGCTTTTTTTTTCATTTCTCACTATGTGCTTATCTTTCTACATGGTATATTCAGCAGTTTTCAAGCTATACCAAAGAATGTTTTGTTTGAAATGTCCTTCTTTTTCAAAAAGTGCCATTATATTTTATAACAATTATAAATAAATTGCTTCAATTTGCCTTGAACACCTTTTCAGTAAAGGACTATTTTAAGGGAATTTTTTACTTTTGCCATATCAAAATAGTTTTAAATATCCAATATGCACAGCTCTTATGAAAGTTCTCATAGCAATATATCTAGACAAAATTCATAGAATTTTATAATAATTCCAAGTGTAGAGACCTGCTTATAGATGCTGATACCTCCATTTCACATTATACTGTAAAACTTTGGCCTTAATTGCTATATCTTAGGATGCTACATCAGAACAAATTTTGGTCTACAAATGTCTTAGATATACAGAATGATGAAAACAAAAGTTATTTTACAGAAAGTTTTCCTGAATAGGTAAAATAAAAATGAGTTTTAGTGTAGATAAGTGCATTAAGGAAAAAATTATTCTACTTGAAAGGTAGTTGGCTGTAAGAGAGTTCCTATACTGGCATAGAACTGGGAGCACCTAGTTTAAAATATCTTGATATATTTTTTATTGACTCAAGAGGTCTTCACATAGCCATGGTGACATACAGCTGTAATCCAGTACTTGAGAGGCTGAGGATTATAGGTTTGAGGTCAGGTTGTGGTAACTTAGCTAGACCCTGTTTCAAAATAAAAAATAAAAATAGGACGGAAGGGAGTGTATCTCAGGTAGAATGTCTCTGGGTTTGATCCTTCATAACACATATGCGTGCGCACACACACACACACACACACACACACACACAATCTTCACATATCTAGCCTAATTAATGAACATATAAAATTAACCTAAGTTTTTCTTACCATTTTGTAAATTGTTAAAGCATTAGTGTCTATCTGCCTGTTAAAGAAATTCATTGATATATCTCATGTGTCTCAAGAAAGAAATATTGAAAATTACTACTGAACAGATGATTTAAGAAAATATGAGGACAGGGATGTGAATGACAATAATTAAAAGGCATTACAAATTTCATTTCAGAAAGATGAGGCTTGGAAGAAATACTATCTATAGCACAAATACTTATCACTGAAACAATGTGGTCAACATAGGCTGGTTCAATGAGTCGGAATAGCTTAGAGTGAGGAGGAACTTTTTGAAACCACATTGAAGAGTGACTAGCATACCTGTGGAACTTTTTTCTTGAAGAGGGGCTGGAATTTGAAAATGGCTCAAAATAATTCAGCATTAAGCCTGTCCGAAGTGGTCAGCTCGTTTTAAATGTTAAAACTGTTCTGCCTGTCTTAAATTATTAAGGAAATGAGTCTAGCAGTATTTTAACTAACCATGTATATCATCGGTTCTTAAATGTTAATGTGCCTCAGAATTACAGTGATATTTGTTCAAAGTAGAAATTCCTGAGATCTACCACAAATCTATTGAAATGGAATTTCTGCTGATCAGGGACTAGGAATCTAAATTTTATCAAGTAACAGAGATGATGTGGCTGAACCATGGACCACTTAGATAGTGCTTTTTGTTGATGTTAAGAAAGAACACCCTAGTCTACTTTTAGAAAGCATGACTGCTTCCTACTAATATATGTTCTCCTGCCTCTGTCAACTCCACTTACAATGATCTACCACCAACTCATTGAACAAGTCCTATGCTGTTAAGCCTTTTGTCTTTTCTCAAGTTGTTTCCTCTTGAGGAAATTCCCTTCTCTACATACTTACTTACTGAGGTCATATTCATTTTTCAAGACCCATTTCATAGCTCACTTCTTCTGGGAAATCTTCCCCAGGTCACTCAAGTCAAAATCTGTCTCTCAACCTTGTATTTCTATAGACTTTTAACATATTCTGTTATTTATCACACTTGTACCTACATAGAATGACTTCTAACATATTCTATTATTTATCACATTTGTACCTACATAGAGTTCTACACCTCATATGTAAGTGCTTATCTATCAGCTAGACTAGAGATTGACAAATTATGGTCTGCATGAAAGCTAGGACTACTGCCTGTTTTGTAAATAATGTCATATGGGAACATAGCCATGTCCATTCCATTACACATTGTTTAAGGCTGTCTTTGTGCTATAGTAGCAGAGTTGAGTAACGGTGACAGGGATGAATGGTCCTCAGTACCTAAAATATTAACTGCCTAGTCCTTTAGTTTGCTAACCTCTAAACCAGAATATATGATATTCTCTGTGTACTAATTATATATTAACACATAATAGAATGTATTGGAAATACCTGGTACTCTGTAAGCTATATAAAACAGCTGGTGAAAGGATAAAGAAAGATTTAGAAAATATATTTTTATCCTTCTAGCATAGTAAATATAAACTCTTTATTTTCTTGCCTTAGTTGATCCCAGTTCTTGATATTATTCAGTGTGCCAACTAAACTCTTTGTGATGATGGAAAGTTTTCTATATCAATAATGTCCAGTGTGATAGTTGCTAGGCCCATGTGGCCAAACTCAATCTAATTTTAATTAATATGAAATAAATTAAAATATTTTCACTAATGACTACCATGTTGGACAATGTAGTGACAAGCAATAAAGATTTATAAATAATTGTTGCTTAAGACTAATAGCATGCAATAAGCATGAGAGGGGAAAATAAATTAACTTATGCTGTAAAATGTATAAGAGAAACCAGGCATAGTGGTACATGCCTGTAATCCCAGTATTTGGGAAGGTGAGAAAGGAGGACTGCCAGTTCAAGGCCAACCTCAGCAATTTAGTGAGGCCCTCAGCAACTTAGCAAGACCCTGTTTCAAAGTAAAAAATAAAATGGACTGGGGGTGTAGCTCAGAGGTAGCATGCCATTTTCTTCACTCTTTTTTTTTTAATGTATCTTCTAAATCATCAGCTTTTTAAATTTATCTAATGCCAATTTATAATGTCCTAATTTTCTACTGAATTATTTGAAAAACACACTTTTAAAATATATGTATGTTTTTATACTAAGCCTCACATTCATTTCCATACAGTAAAGATTTTAAAAACTGATCTTAAGGTAGATATTTGTGGTTGCCACAAAATTTCACTGCTACTTAAAAGATGAGGCTAAACTGCCTTGAATATTGAATTGGTTTGTGTTAATTTTCCCTCTTTTTTAAATGAACCATTCAGGCTATTTTTGTATACCAAATCATCATTTAAGGGCATTTCAGATTGATATGGATTCTCCATAAACCGTTTCATTTTTCAAATTAAGTAATTAGAGATTGCCTCATAATATGAGACACTGTGTGAAGACTCAAATACAAATCAAGCCTCTCTTTCCCAAGGGATATTTCAGGGAGTGATTGCTTTGTGTTTGTATTTAATTATTATAAGTAGCAATGTTCATTTGGGAATGAAACAAAAAATCAAATAAAAGAGTCAAATAAAAAATCTTAAGCTCTAGAAGAAAAAAAAATGTGTGCAGCAAAATTCCCCCAAGGCATGGTACTCTCTGGAGGGCCACTGTGGGGTCTTCCAAGAATATTCCTTTGGTGAACTTTTGCCTGTGGACATAGCTGTACTCAGATAAATGTCTTTATTTGTTTGTTTGTTGTTTAGCAGTATTGGGGATGTAACCTCATGCATCCTAGGCAGGTGCTTTACTGAGCTGTACCCATTTATTTTATTTTATTTTTCATACTTTATTGGTTCATTATAGTCTTACATCATAATGTAGTTCATAGTGATGGTCACATATGCACACAGCACTTGGTAGGATTTCCCCCAGCTCACTCCCCACTCCCCCTTTTCCCATATAGGATATTAAAATTGACATTTGGTATTGTCAATTTCATATATTTACATAATGTCAATGGAAGTGATTCCTTCATTGATTCTCCATCTCCTCCCCCCTCTCTTCCCCTAGACCACCTCCCTGGCTCCGCTGGAGTTTCTCCTCCATTATCTGAAGTCCCTCTCTGATTACTCCCTAGCTTCCACATATGAGAAAAAAAACACTTTTAAATTTGATTTTGAGACAAGATCTTGTTAAGTTGCCCAGACTGGCCTCTAACTTTCTATCCTCCTGCCACAGCCTTTTTAGTAGCTGGGATTATAGGAATGCCTCAGATAAGGGCTTGACAATATTAAACATTCTATGATATAACCATATAGCCGACCTGCATTGTTCTGATTTTCTGCTCAGCTAGAAAACTTCTGATAATTTGGCTTCCCATGTAGTTTGCTTATGAAAAGAAAATATGAGCATGTGACTTATAAAAACTGAACAAGCTACCTAGAGTCAGTTTTTGGATTGAATCCACCCCATACTTGCCTTGATGACTTTCCCTTTGTCTAATTTTTCCCAGGTTGAGTGGCTCTTCTTTTACGTGTATCTTCTATTGTCAGAGTTTAATACATACAGTGAAATTACAACCAAGGTTGGCCAATCTGGGAGATAATTTGACCTTCATAAGATGACTTTTTATGACTTCTATCTTTTCTGCTAGGTGATGGTTTGACAAATTAGCTCACAGAGGGCAATCTTGTTTCCCACTTGAAATGAGTCTATAATCCCTGAGGCAATTGGCTATAAAAATTTAATAAAACATGAAAAATTGTGTGACATACAGACAAGGAAGCCAAAGGCTGTTGGTTTTGTAGGTTTTCCTGGGAGTGGGGAAGCATTGATCATCTTCTATCAATACTTCTGAGTTGGATATACCATGAGGCTAAGTCTAAGAAACAATTAGCCTCATAGTCTCACATAGTCTCAAATAATTACACTTGTCTAATTTTTTCCAGGAAACATTTGTTGAATACCTGTGTCAGATGTTGTACCATGTGGCAATTGTATTATAAAGTATAAGCCAAGTTGCTAACCAATTAAAGCAGTGATTATCAACAAAATCATTTTGACAATATTTGGGGATATGTTTGAGTGTCACACTTCAAGGGTGTGTACTAACATCTTGTATCATCTAGTTAGATTCAAGGATGTTGCTAAGCATTGTGTAATGTACACCCCTCTACTCAAAGAAATATCCATCTCTATTGTGCCAAAGGTTGACAACATTGACCTAGATGTTAAGACAAATGTAAATACAATTTAACATGGCATAGTAGGGTGTCTACCAGAAATATATACATGAAGTACTAAAGAGCCTCAGCAAAAAGATTGTTTTTATCCAGTTGATACTTATTTTATATGATGCTTATTGTGTACTGATGCAGGAAATATCCAAGTAAGTACTTTCTAGAGTCATATAGATGTCATGTTATCACATTAAGTAGTCCAGTGTCTGTACAATAGTTCCTTTTATCCATTATTGCACAAATTCCAAATTCATAACAAGAAACAGTTTAACTGCAACATGGAGACTATAAAATTAAATTACAATTTCAATGGACTTTTATTGACTTTTTGGAATGATCAAAATATAGGTCAAGTGTAGGTCGTTTTTCTGTATCTTCGTAGTTTATTGTCCTAGGAAGCATTTAATTCAGTAAAACTTTGCTTATGGTAAATTTTTTTTCTAGTTCCTGGATATTAACATCTTTTAAAATGAAAAAAAGAATATAAATACCCCAAATGACCCCTACAAACCTTTGTATTAAAGTAAAAATAATGTTGGGTGTGGTGGTGCATGCTTGTAATCCCAGTACTTGGGAGGCTGAGACCTGAGGATCCGGGTTCATAGCCAGTCTCAGCTACTTAGTGAGGCCCTCTGCAACTTAGTGAGACTCTGTTTCAAAATAAAGAATAAAAAAAGTAGGACTGGGGGTGTAGCTAGGAGGTAGAATGCCCCTGGGTTCCATCCCCAGTACCACAAAAAAAGAAGAAAGAATAAAAACCAAACACAAATTTTAATCTAACCTTCTATATGCCAAAATAAGAGAATTCATTACTGATTTTGTGTGTCCTTTCATTTTTTAGAGTTATGATTCTGGCAGTCCATGCTAGTGCATATAAAAATAAGCAAAAATAAATAATCTGTTAAAACTCCCACTTTTCTTGATGAGTTCTTATGAAGAGCCTTTCCCATTCTCCTCTACTTCTTTAACTTTTGTCATGGGGGGGGGGACTCAAGAATCATTTACTTAATTCATTGAGCAAATGCTCAGTTTGCAAGGTAATAGGAGTACACATGAGAGAAAGGCATGGTCTGTGCACTTGACAGAAGTATAGTTACAGAGCATCTTAAGAAAGGCACCCAAAAAGCCTCCATGGATTCCAGAATTTTTGCAACTGTTTTAATGGGTAATAATCCAATGTATTGTTTCCATAACCATATTTATATTTGTCAGGCCTTGTTGCTAGGTTACTGGGAGTTAGAGAACTGTGCTATCAATCACCTTGGGGAATATAAGAAAGTTTCACAGATTAGGAGGGAGTAAGAATAGTTGAGAACATTTTTGTAGCATGAATACATTACATGTTTAATAAAGAGTAACCTGTGGTCCTTTCCTATTTTGTTGGAGGAGCAGTGGGAAATAAAAGTGAGGATTCATCTAGAATTTGAAGGATTTTAAAAGCTGTATTGAAAGTTTGGGGATTTATCCCATATACAACTTACCTCCCAAAACCTTTAAGGCGATAAGAACGACATGATCAGATTCTTGTTTTATTTCTTTTTTATTTATTTATTTATTTATTTTTTGCGGTACCGGGGATTGAACCCTGGGCGTTCTACCTCCGCGCTGCACCCCCGGCCCTATTTTTTATACTTTATTTTGAAACCAGGTCTCACGAAGTTGCGGAGCACCTCACTAAGTAGAGAGAGAGAGAGAGACAGGGGGGGAGAGAGAGAGAGAGAGAGAGAGAGAGAGCTGAGGCTGGCCACGAACCGGATCCTCTGGTCTCCGCCTCCCAAAGTACTGGGATTACAAGCATGTGCCACCACGCCCGGCCCTCAGATTCTTGTTTTATTTATTTATTTATTTGTTTTTTTTTATTATAGCTGGTGTCCTCCAAACAACAACTATAAAAGGTTAATAGTGATAGCCTTTTTCAGGTTTTTATTTATGTTTTCCTAAATTGTATTATAACCATCTTTAAGCAAAGATAATTAAAGGTGCTTGGACACTTGACATTTCAAATCATGCCACTCTGATTAAAGATTGGTTATTATTAATAATATATATATATATATATATATGTAAAGCCAAATTTAAATAGGGATTTGTTTATGTCAAATTCAAATGGAGATCTGTTTGTGTATCAAATATTATCACAACTATTATACAAACTGGATTTGTTTTATCCCTAATAGTTTTGTTTTATATTTTTCTTATATATGTTTGTGATTGTTGTCTGTTAAGCTTCCAGGTTTGAAGTAGCCCTTATTCAGCCCAATTAACTATTAATGTAACTATAGGAGAAAACCCCCTAATCATAAAGATTAATGCATGTCAAGTCCTCTATCTCTAAAGCAAGTCTCTTGCTGTAGTTGGGGCAAGTCCCAGGGGACCACCACATATGGAGGGTGGACAGCCCCACTATATAGAGCTGCTCTAGTTCTGAGGATGTTAAGAGAAAAAATAACCAGGCCTGGAGGGGTTTCCCTTGACACCTGTGCTAATTTACAGTATAATCCACTCTTGCTAACTCGCAAGCCAGGAAAGAAAGTCAGCCCTTTCCGTTAAACACAGATCTGGCCTCCAGGCAGATATGTCAGGAAATAATCCCATGGGGAGGCTTGCTGTTAGATTAGTTAATAATCCAACCTCAGCTGCTAATGTCAACCCCTCATCCCAGCCCACTATAGTAAAATTAGAGGATTTACACTAGATGATAGAAGTTAAGACAGGATATGGGGAAACAAATGACTGGTTGAAATGGATTAAAAATTCTGGCAGCACCTTAAACAATGGTAACCATTATGTTTGTGCAGCAGGCAGGCCAGGCAGGTCAAAAGCTCAGGTGGTACCATTTCCACTCGGATGGACCTCAGACCCAGCAGGCATGAGATGTATGATAGCCCTCTTTCAGGACAATCTAGCATGGGGCAATGGGGCAATGAGTCTTGTAAGACCCTATCTCTCCTGTCCAAAACAAGAGCCCCCAAAACTGTCGAGCCTCCAGTCCCAAATACTAACTATACCTCATGCCTCTCAAGGTGGGAGGGACAGTCAGTGTTTTGGGGAAATATTACAGGCTGCAGTGAATGCTGGTCCTTTTTAGGAGCTGGATAATCAGTCCGCGCTGGTGGTAGCCTGAGCAAACGTCTGGTGTTATTGTGGAGGACTGCTACTTAAGAATTTACCAGCCAACTGGAGTGGAATTTGCATTCTAGTACAATTGGCAATTCCTTTCAACCTGGCATTTCAAACCCAAAGTGAAGCACCCTCTTGTGGGTCATTAGACCCTTGCATATATGTGGATTCAATCAGGATTTCAAAGGGTGGTCCCAATGAATTTGAGGCTAAAAGCCAGGCAGCTACATGGTTTATGCCAATATTATTTTGGTGGTCCACTATTAATAAAAAGATAGAATGGGTGAAGTATATATATTACAATCAACAGAGGGTCGTCAACCACACCCTACATGCCATATGGGAAATGGTTAAACAATTAGATGCTACTAACAAAATAATGTGGGAAAATAGACTAACCTTAGATATGATCTTAGAAAAGGAAAAGTTATGTGCCATAAAAAGGGACCAATGTTACACCTATATCCCAAACAATACGATACCAGATGGCACGATAATGCAAGCCCTGCAAAGTTTGTCTGCATTAGCAGCTGAGCTGGCAAAAAGTTCAAGGGATATGTGATCCTTTCCCCAGCCTAACAAAACAATGGTTAGGAAAACAAGGAGAAATAATGACTCCAGTCATAATATTTCTTATAGTATTTGGAAAAAGATCCTAGTAGGATGCAGTATAATCCTCTGTGTTAAGGCCCTAGTCCCGAGACAGACAGAGACAGTTCTAACCAAACAATCCTCCATAAATGACCCCAATTAGAATGGCAAGCATTAACAAGTCAAACAACAACAAATGTTGGCGAGGATGTGGGGAAATTGGGACTCTACTACACTGTTGGTGGGATTGCAAACTAGTTCAACCACTGTGGAGATCAGTGTGGAGATTCCTCAGAAAACTGGGAATGGATCCACCATGTGATCCGGCTATTCCACTACTGGGTATCATACCAAAGGGATTGAAACTAGAAAACAACAGTAATATATGCATACCCATGTTCATAGCAGCACAATTCACAGTGGCCAAATTATGGAACCAACCTAGATGTCCATCAACAGATGAATGGATTACAATATTATGGGAAATACACACAATGGAATTCTACTCAGCAATAAAGAAGAACAAAATAACAGCATTTGCAAGAAAATGGAAAGATCTGGAGAACATTATGTTAAGTGAGATTAGCCAATCACAAAAAA
>PVJS01015261.1:0-39150 GCA_004027185.1 Glis glis
TCGACCACACTTCTGTCGGCCTTCTACGATATCGACTTCTTGTGCAAGGTACGCGGGGGAGCAGGGAGGGGGAAAGGCGGGCCGGGAGAAGCCCTTCGAGTTCCCAGACTTGGCTTTCTGTCCCCGGCTTTCGGAGGACCCCTCCCTCCTTGACTTTTCGGATCTGGGAAAAATCCTGGAGTTTGCAGTAATGTGTGCTTGCGCCTCGTGGGCGGGGAGAAGGAGCCGCGAGGGCGGAAGGGAAGAAGGGAGCGGCTGTAAGTGTTTAGTTTCTCCGGAGCCGACTGCGGCCACGCTGCCCCGGGTTTCCCGGACAGTGTTTGCGCCGCCCACCCCGGCGGCCCACGGGCAGGGGATCACATGTCGAAACCCAGCGCGGCCGGGTGGGCGTCCTCCACTCTCCCGCCCCTCCCAACGCGAACTTGCTCCTTTTGCGCGTGTATGGGTGTCGGCCGAGTCGAAATCCACAGGGGAGAGAGAAAAGGGGGGCGCAGAAGGCTGAAAGTTAACTCAGCAGCTCGCCCCAACTCTTGCCCTCCCGTTCCAATCTTCACCCCTTCCCCACTCCCCTCTGGCAGACGGAGAAATCCCTGGCCAACCTCAATCTGAACAACATGCTGGACAAGAAGGCCGTGGGGACGCCCGTGGCCGCCGCCCCCAGCTCGAGCTTCGCGCCGGGCTTCCTCCGACGGCACTCGGCCAGCAACCTGCACGCTCTCGCCCACCCCGCGCCCAGCCCCGGCAGCTGCTCGCCCAAGTTCCCGGGCGCGGCGAATGGCAGCAGCTGCGGCAACGCGGCGGCGGGCGGCCCCGCCTCCTACGGCACCCTCAAGGAGCCCTCCGGGGGAGGCAGCGGCACGGCGCTGCTCAACAAGGAGAACAAATTCCGGGACCGCTCGTTCAGCGAGAACGGCGAGCGCAGCCAGCACCTCCTGCACCTGCAGCAGCAACAGAAGGGGGGCGGCGGCTCGCAGATCAACTCCACGCGCTACAAGACCGAGCTGTGCCGCCCCTTCGAGGAGAGTGGCACGTGCAAGTACGGCGAGAAGTGCCAGTTCGCGCACGGCTTCCACGAGCTCCGCAGCCTGACGCGGCACCCCAAGTACAAGACGGAGCTATGCCGCACCTTCCACACCATCGGCTTCTGCCCCTACGGGCCGCGCTGCCATTTCATCCACAACGCAGACGAGCGGCGGCCCGCGCCGTCGGGGGGCGCCTCGGGGGACCTGCGCACCTTCAGCACCCGCGACGCGCTGCACCTGGGCTTCCCGCGCGAGCCGCGGCCCAAGCTGCACCACAGCCTCAGCTTCTCGGGCTTCCCGTCGGGGCACCACCAGCCCCCGGGGGGTCTTGAGTCGCCGCTGCTGCTCGACAGCCCCACGTCGCGCACCCCGCCGCCGCCCTCCTGCTCCTCGGGCTCGTCCTGCTCCTCCTCCGCCTCCTCCTGCTCCTCGGCCTCGGCGGCCTCCACGCCCTCCGGCGCCCCGACGTGCTGCGCCTCTGCGGCGGCGGCGGCCGCGGCCGCGCTGCTCTACGGCTCGGGGGGCGCGGAGGACCTCCTCGCGCCCGGGGCCCCGTGCGCCAGCTGCTCGGCCGCCTCGTGCGCCAACAACGCCTTCGCCTTCGGCCCCGAGCTGAGCAGCCTCATCACGCCGCTGGCCATCCAGACCCACAGCTTCGCCGCCGCGGCCGCCGCCTACTACCGCAGCCAGCAGCAGGGCCTGGCCCCCGCGCAGCCCCCGGCGCCGCCCGGCGCGCCCCTCCCGGCCGGCGCCGCGCCGCCCTCGCCGCCCTTCAGCTTCCCGCTGCCGCGCCGCCTGTCCGACTCGCCCGTGTTCGACGCGCCCCCCAGCCCCCCGGACTCGCTGTCCGACCGCGACAGCTACTTGAGCGGTTCCCTGAGCTCCGGCAGCCTCAGCGGCTCCGAGTCCCCCAGCCTCGACCCCGGCCGCCGCCTGCCCATCTTCAGCCGCCTCTCCATCTCCGACGACTGAGGCAAGAGGGCGCCAGTGAGGAGGAGGAGGTCGTGCTGGGGTGCCGAGTGGCCCCTCGCCATCTCGCCCCTGCTGGGGGCCCTGGGGGGGGATGACACAGCCACCGGCGGACTTGTGGCAGGCCCACCGAGCACTTGGACTCGAACTCTGTGCTGGGAGGGGCCCCCACCCCTCCCCTTTCGGTTTTCCCTTGTTTTGTTTATTGTTATTATTTTTATTATTAATATTATTACAAAGTTTCATTCTTGTTGAGCAAAAAAAGCCAACGAACTTTTTGTATTGATGAACAAAATATTCACAACAGGGCAGTTGTGATGCGAATAGAACAAAAAAAACCAAACACTTAAAACTTTTTTAGGTCTCCAGTGAGTTTGGGACTAGGAAAAAATCATCCCAGCACCAGCAGCTACCAACCACCATTCCATCTCTTCACTTGAAAAGCATTAGTTAAGAGTCCAGATGTAGGAACTCCTATCTTGAAAGAAGTTCCTAATTGTTTGTCTCAGACCAGTGTAAACAGCCGGCCACCACCTTGCTAAACTCTAAGCTTTTAGAATCCAGTATTCTGCCAAGAATATGCCTTGATAGTAGCCCTCTGCCCCAGAGGTTTGGGGGGTCTTTTTTGTTTGTTTGCTTTTTGTTTTTAACAAAGTGATCTATGTCTGGGGGAAGAAAACAGACCCTTGCATTCCAAAGTCATACTGGTTTCATTGCCACCACTTCCTGGAAGTTTAGTTTAGAACCATTTTGTCTTCTCTGTCTGAAAGCCTTGGGCAGAGTTTAGTTTGTAATTGTTGGGGAATAACTGCTGAATTTTTAGCTGTTTTGAGTTGATTCGCACCACTGCACCACAACTCAATATGAAAAAAACTATTTAACTTATTTATTATCTTGTGAAAAGTATACATTGAAAATTTTGTTCATACTGTATTTATCAAGTATGATGAAAAACAATAGATATATATTCTTTTATTATGTTAAATTATGATTGCCATTATTAATCGGCAAAATGTGGAGTGTATGTTCTTTTCACAGTAATATATGCCTTTTGTAACTTCACTTGGTTATTTTATTGTAAATGAGTAAAAAATCTTAATTTAAGAGATTGTATGTAATATTTATTTCATTAATTTCTTTCCTGTTTACGTAAATTTCAAAAGATTGCATGATTTCTTTACAGAAATCTATCTTGATGCTGTGGAAGTAGTTTGAGGAATATCTTATGAGTTTTCTTAGAATGTATAATGGTTGTAGCCCATCCAACTTTAAAGAAAAAAGAATGACCACATACTTTGCAATCAGGCTTACATGTGGCATACTTTTCTAGTTCCAACTTTTTATAACTAGCAAAAAATGTTTTGTTTGCTGATTCCACCAGTTCTACTGTGACATACTCTTGGGTATCCAGACATGTAGCAATAATGGGGGGGGGGTCTCACAGTGCCTTCAGAAGGGCCCGAACTTGCCTTAAATCTTCCTCAACCAAATAAGTATTTTGTTTATTAGTGCTTGAGAGAATTTGAATGTAGGATGGGTTCAACTGCACAAAAGGAAAAGATTTTACCACTTTTTTTATATAGCTATAAAGTGAAGAGGCCACCTCTTAGCGCTGAAATGGTATGTAGTACATGAAGATGCCTTGTTTAATTACAGAAAATTCCAAAACTTGTACTATTTTTTTTTTCCATGTAGAAAGGCAGGAATGTCTCCCAAGCTTTCCTGGACATCGGATGAATGAGCAGCAGCTTAGTTTGTTTGTATGTAGGTACAGTTGGAGCACTATGTATGTACTCTTCTGGACTATGACAGAAGTAGGATTTTGAATGTAACAAGATAAGTCAACTTGAGTTGTAATATATTTTGGGGAATCAGTTCACTACAAATTGTGACTGTAAACATTGTACTGTAAATGTTTTGTAGTTTTCCCCCAATAAAATTTTTGGGAAAAAAGTCTTACTATGTAGCCATTTTTTTAACAGAAATGTCTAGCTTCCCATGGCCTTTTCGGGCATCAGCCAGGTCTTGGGAGGGTGGGGAGAGGATGTGGGCAGTTGGCAGAGCTGAGAAAGAGCCTGCATTTACTTGTTACCTGTATTTATTTTATAACAGGTTCTTTTAGCTGAAAGAAAATGTAATTATTTGGACTGTCAAGGGCATTAGTTAGCTGTTCCCTTTGGTAATGAGATGCATCCCAATGTTGGCTAACTCACTGGTGGCAGGGCCTGGCGGGAGGCCTCAAGGGGTGTGGCCCTCCTGTGAGTCACCCATCGAATCACGTGGCCCAAGTGGCAGCTGAAGGTTTTTCTCTGGGACGCCTGCCCGCCTAAGGCCCACAGGGCCTTAAGAGTGCTGAGCTGGAGGTGGAGGTTTAGGCCTGCCTTGGGGAACTGGGATTTTGCCTGGATTTTGGAAAACCCGATTGTGTCCTTGTTCCGAGAGAGGACAGGAAGGAAGATTGAGCAGGTTAAACTTATATCTGGATGGTGTTTGTTTATGCAGAAAATTTCTTCTGGGAGTTAGCAAATACAAGTTACTTATGCAAAAGGATTTAGTGTCAGCTTTAGAGCACTATAAGGCCAGAAAGCAAATTCAACCCAGGCTTCTAGAAAAAGGAAGAAAAAGAAACTGCATCAGTTTGCCAAACTTTTCTTATGGTGACTTGCATTTGTTCCTACTTACTTTTAAACATCATTTTAGAAACAAAGTCAGGTTCATAAATCAATTCATGTTTTTCCTTCATCTGCTCTCCTCGCCCACTGCCCCCACACACGCACACACACAGTTCAGACACTTTTTCCAAAGTAGGTAAGCGATTTAGCAATAGTTTGCTTTCTTATCAACAACAGCTGGGCTCTATCAACCAGTCCTTGCATCCCCTCTCGCTGGTCCTGTGTTAGCCAGGGCCTCCTGTGACTCACAGCTGAGCAGGGAGGGGTGGGGGTGTCTAGTGGATGCGCCAGGCCTGGGCAGCTGTTTCACGTTAACGATGATGGCGCTGGTGTGCACTGGAGCGTTTTGGTGCTTGGCACTGGATGCCAAAGGGGATGGGAAGCAGTTTCAAAGTTCTCCCAGATGCTGGGCCTCAGTGGCAGGGGAGGGGGGAGGGAGAGCCTGAGGCCAAAGAGGGCTCAGCCTGGGTGAAGACCCTCCAGCTCTTTGGCCTCCACACCATAAAGAATGTGCAATGGGAAGGAAAGGTCTAAAATGTGGAGCTATTTAGGCCAAGCTACATTTCAAAGGCCTTGTTTCCACTTCATTCCCAAACTTATTTTTCTAAACAAGTACTTTTGATCAGCTGGAATGTTAGGCTTCTTTATGGGGTAAGCCACATTCATTTTTTAAAAATTGGTCTGTTTGAAAGCCCAACTGCTAGGATCTGAAGTTTTATGTTTTAGACCCAGTGGAGCGTGGAAAGCTAGGGGGATCATTCACAAATTTCCTCTTGCTGCACATCAATGGAGAGACCAGGTCATTGTCCTTCTGCACTGTCTGGAATTAACAGCAAACAGCTCAACTAGTGCTTGATCACCCTCAGGATAGTTTCCTTGTAAATTCAGGAAACAGAAGTAAAACTTGCAAGTAAGGAGAAACCAAGATTCCCATCACAGGCTGGGGAGTGGAACTAAAACTAACTGGCCCGGAGGCTGAGTCAAGACACAGGTCTCTCCGTCATGGTCAGTTGTGAAAATGAGCCCAGAACGTGATGGTGTTTTGTGTCTTCACAGCAGCTTTTCCACTGGCTGTTTGAAGACCAAGGTGTTTATAAGCAGTGCAATTAGCATGTGCTACCTTCTAAATTATTTCAGAGAAAGGATGTGTGCATGTACATATTTTCCACCCCTCACACTGTCTGAATCTATTGCTGGATGTATAAAAAAGAAGGGGGGGGACAAAAAAAAAAACATTGAGAAGGCCAACACTCTGCACTGGCCCATGGGAATAGATGGAGGATGTGAGCCCTACCACAGCTCAGGAATCCGGATGACAGAGCCAGGCCTGGTGGGCCCCTGATGCAGGAAAGACAAGCAGGCGTAGGTAGCTCTTTGGCTGCCAGGTCCGGCCCAGCACTAGGATGTTCAGTTAAAATCCCTGGGGTCTCAGAAAAAACCCAGGGTGGACATGTTCAAGGAGAACTCCCCACCAGAAGTCACTGAAGCTTTGGAAGGGAACCGTCCCCAGGTACCCACTGTCCAGTTTTGCTTGTGGTGCCGAGTGAGGGCAGAGGTGATTCTTACCCAGCTTTCATGGAATCGGAAGTTGGGTCTCTGCACAGCCCTTGGAGGCTGACCAGCTGCTGGGCTGAGACTGGTCAGGCTTACCTCAGGTAGGGGCCCAGGCTGCTCTCCATTGTTACCTTATTTCATTGTATTTATTTCTTGTTCACTCCCGAGAGATGTTCAGAGCTGTAGCTATCACCGGAATTTCTAGCTCTGTGCTGTTGGCTTGGCCAAGGGGGAGGGGGAGAGGAGGGTGGGGCGGGGCTTGGGCCTGGTGACAAGACAGGCCTTTCCCAGGGAGCCCTGCAGGGCGGAGAGACCTGCAGGAAGGAGGCCAGAGGCTGCTGCACCTTTCCTCCCAGCCTCTCCCAGCAGCAGGCTAGACCCTGAAAGTGCCGAGTATGTGTGTCCCAGATCGCATCTGTGTGTGGAGGGATGTGTCTCTGGGGGTATCTGTATGGGAGGTGTGTTTGTGCGTCTGTATCCTTGTCTGTCTGTGTGGGTGTTGCTCTGGTGCAGGTGTTCAAGAGAATGTGTGCTGTGTGTAGTGAATGCAGGAAGTACTACTGGTGTGTAGATCTATATGCTTCTGTATATAGATGCTGGTAGAGGGGGTGTGTCCAGGGTGTGAGAGTCTGGGTGTCATTGGTTGTTTGTGGTTGTATGTAGGTGTGGGGGTATCTGAGTGTGGGTTTGAGTGTTGCTTTGGGTAAGTATGTGGGTCTTTGGAGTATGGGGGTCTGTGGGTGTTCATGTGTTTGGGCCTGGGTGTGGATGTCACCAGTGACATGGGAGGCTGAGTGTATATGCAGGTGTGTGTGTGTGTGTGAGTACAGGTGTGGGTTTGGTGTGTGTTGCTGTGTGAGAATTGCTGTGGGTTTGGGTGTGCCTATGTGTAGCTGTCACTGTGGGGGTGGGTGTTGGGTCTGTGGGTATGAGGAGCTGTAGGCACTGCTGTGTGTTTTGTCTAGATGTGTCTGTTGTGGTGTGTGGGGTGTGTCTGTATGGGGTGCGGGTATTACCAATACCTACAGAGGAAAAGCAGTCCTTAGCAGGCCTCTTTCAGGTTCAAAAACTACTTTCAAAACCCGGAAATGACTGCCAGGCTGTCATCTGCTTCCTGCTAGGCGGTGGCAGGACAAGCTAGGTGGGAGGGTGGCCAAGGAACCCCTGGCCTGCAGGATCCCCAGACCTACCTTCATTGCTGGGCACACCTGCCAAGAACAGGCCCATGTGCTGCTTGCTGTCTGCAGGGACATTTTTAGAAACAATTCTTCTCTGGGGAAAAGAGGAGGGGCCTTTTTATTTTCATCTGGGCAGAAATAGCTCTTGTCAGATAGACTCTTGTGCCCAGAGAGGCAGCTCTGAAATAGAAGGAGAGATATTAAGGACTTGAGACAGACAAGGAACCTCCTGAGCCCGCCGAAACCAAGTTTAAAATATTTCTCTAAAAATAAGCTTTGTTTTTCTTGTGGATGCCTCTGGCAATCTGGCCCTCATGTCAGGGTGCTTAGCTGGCCTGGGAAGCCAGGCAGAATTTTTTAAAAAGCCAGTGTTTCCCAGCTGTGGCCTTGGAAAGTTCTCTGTTTTCCATTTATTAAACTCCTAGTTTCTGGCTAATTAAAATTATTTTCAAATAAAACTCTGTAGCCCAGCAATACTTGATGAAACACAGAATTCCCAGTGACCCCTCTGCAGGAGGCGAGGCCAGGCCAGCTGTGGGGCAGCCTGCATCCCCTTCCACTGGGCTCAGGGCTGGTTTTATGGGCAGGGGGACCTGGGCCTTTGAAACACAGGCCCGGGGCCTTGTCTTCTAAATCCCACCACTGCCCACCCGTGAAGCCTGGTGGAGACTGGTTGCAGGGTGGGTAGCCCTCAGCCCTGCACACCTTGAGCAGGGGCTGTTGGAAACCTGCTGTCCCCCACCATTAATACCCTAAGCAGAGGGGCTGCACTTCAGGGGAGAGGAACTGAGCTGAGGTGTGTTCCCGTGATGCTTTGCTATCTGGAGTCTCTCCCTGGCCTGGCTAACCTTGAAGCTTCGGGTCCAGTGAAGTCAATGTGCACCTTGTTGAACACCTACAAGATGCCCAGTCAAGTCCTGGACTTGGGTGGGACCTGACATACATCCAAGGCCACATGTTCTGCAGATGGCAATCAGAGACACTGCAGGGCAGAGACAGGCTTTGCTGAGGGCCAGAGCTGGTGTGATTCAGACTTCCTGGCAGTTTCCCCCATTGAGCACAGACCAGAGGGGCAAGCTGCTGGGTCTGCAGGCAGGACCTTCCCTTCATCTCATGGAGAGTTCCTGACTGTCTGGTAAATGCCTGTACAGGATGCACGGTGAGCTGACGATGTCATCCGGGCCTTCATGGAGTGTGCATTGTTTTCAAGGCTCATCCATGTCATAGCATGAAGCAGCATTTCATTCCTTTTTATGGATGAAAAATATTCCCTTGTATGGATATACCACAATTTGTTTACCTGTTTGTCAGTGAAGAGACCTTTGGTCTGTTTTTACCTTTTGCCTTTTGCTACATAGTACTGCTATGGATATCTGTGAATAAGTTTTTATGTGAACATATGTTTACTTTATTTCTTGTTTCTTGCTTTTTTTCTTTCTGTTTTTGAGGTACTGGGGATTGAACCCAGGGGCTCTCTACCACTGAGCTACACCCCCAGCCCTTTATTACTTTTTATTTTGAGACAGGGCCTTGCTGAGTTGCCCAAGCTGGCCTCAAACTTGCAATCCTCCTGGCTCAGCCTCCTGAGTCACTGGGATTACAGGCATACACCACATAACCATGAGTAGAATTGCTAGGCCATCTGGTAACTGATTGTTTGCTGGGGATCAAACTCAAGGCCTCAAACATGCTAGGCAAACACTCTACCACTGAGCTGCACCCCTACCCCCATGTTTAATTTTTAAAGGAACTGCCATACTTTTTTCTAAGTGATATATCAGTTTTTATAATTACTTTGTTAATATCTGTCTCCCCCACTCAATCTGCTTCATGCTCTATAATGTCCCATAAAAACCTTGTACACACTGAGCATGGTGGCGCACACCTGTAATCCCAGTATTTGGGAGGCTGAGAAAGGAGGATCACAGGTTTGAGGACAGCCTCAGCAACTTAGCAAGACTCTCAGCAACCTAGGGCTGGGGGTGTAGCTCAGAGGTAGAACACCTCTGGGTTCAATGCCAGTACCAAAAACAAAAACCTTGTACACTAATTCACAATAGCCAAAAAGTGAAAACCCAATTATTCAGACATAGATGAGGAAGTACCTATCCATGCTACAACGTGGATGAGTCTTGGAAACTCTCTGCTAAGTGAAAGAAGCCAGACACAAAAGAGCAAATGTCCAAAATGGGTCAATCCATAAAGAGAAAAAATACATTAGGCCGGGCGTGGTGGCGCACGCTTGTAATCCCAGTACTTTGGGAGGCGGAGACCGGAGGATTCGTGTTCGAGGCCAACCTCAGTGCACATGCGCGCGCACGATCGATTGATCTCTCTCTCTCTCTCTCTCTCTACCTAGTGAGGCCCTCCGCAGCTTCGTGAGACCCGGTTTCAAAAATAAAGCATAAAAAAATAGGGTCGGGGGCGTAGCGCGGAGGTAGAACGCCCCTGCGTTCAATCCCCGGTACCGCAAAAAAAAAAAAAAGTACATCAGGAGTTACTAGGGGCTAGAGGATGGGAAGGATGGGGAACGACTGCTGACAGATACAGTTTCTTTTTGGATTGATGAAAATGTTCTGGAATTAGTGGTGATAGTTGTACAACCTTGTGACTATACAAAAACTTATACACTTGCATACTTCAATTTGATGAAGTTGATGGTATGTGAATTCTACCTCCATTTTTCCAAAAAGCATACAGGCTGAAATGCAGACTACAAAGGGAAAGGAGAGGCTGGGAAGGGAGACTTTGCCGGGAGGCCCCTGAAGAAAGACAGAGGGCCAGTGAAAGAGCTTTCCAGGTAAAAGGAGCAGCTGGCGCGAAGGCCCTGTGGGGTGCGTGGTGCCAGAGAGGGAGGGAAGAGCGCTGGGCACCTGGGTGGAGAGCGGAGCACGGTGACACAGGATGGCACTGGGGCTGTGGGTTCAGCCCCCAGCACATCTCTTGCCTGCCCCCCACCAAGACTCCTACTAGGGCATCATATATCTGGGTCAAAAATTTCTACAGAAATAAATGATTTCCATTTTCTTATATATCTGGGTCAAAATTTTCTACAAAGCCGGGTGTTGTGGCGCACGCTTGTAATCCCAGTACTTGGGAGGCAGAGACCCGAGGATAAGGGTGCGGGGCCAGCCTCAGCTACTTAGTGAGGCCCTTCGTGAGACCCGCTTTCAAAATAAAGGATAAAAATAGGGCCGGGGGTGTAGCTCGGAGGTAAAACAACCCTGGGTTCAATCCCCGGTACCGCAAAAAAAAAAAAAAAAAGGGCTGGGAGTGTAGCTCGGAGGTAGAATGCCCCTGGGTTCAACCCCCAGTACTGAAAATTTTTTTTCTACAAAAATCAGTGATTTCTGTTTTCTTATCCTTTGAATGTTTCTATGTATTTTATTTACTTACTTTTTTTTTGCGGTACTGGGGATTGAACCCATGGGCATTCTACCAACAGGCTACACCTCCCAGCCCTATTTTTTATTCTTTATTTTGAAACAGGGTCTCACTAAGTTACAGAGGACCTCACTAAGTAGCTGAGGCTGGCCGCGAACCTGCCATCCTCTGTCTCAGCCTCCCAAGTACTGGGATTATAAGCGTGCGCCACCACGCCCGGCTTCCAATTTTATTTCTTATTTGGAAACAGGGTCTTGCTAAGTTGATGAGAGTCTCACTACTTACTGACGCTGTCCTCAAACCTGCAATTCTCTTGTCTCAGCTTCCCAAGTACTGGGGTTAGAGGCATGTGCCACCATACCCGGTTTAGTTAAATGTTTTTAAATTATCTTTTTCCAATTAAAAAAAAATTGCACTTAAATCAGGCATGATAGCAGGCACCTGTAGTCCCAGCCACTAGGGAGGCTGAGGCGAAAGGATCCCTTGAGTTCAAGGCCAGCCTGGGCAACATCACCAGACCCCATCTAAAAAGAAAAACACACTGAACCCCCCACCCCCAAACACAAACACCTTGGGAAGGGGACTCCTCTAGAACTTACACCCCAGAGCCCAGGAGCTTACCCCAAGTGGAGAGAGCGGAGACTCTGGATTCAGATGAGGGGACAGGCCCCAGGTGTGGCCAATTACTCACTGGGCCACCTTGAGTACATTTACTGCCTCTTCGAGCCTCAATATCTTCATTTGAAAAATGGGTAAATTCATTGTTGCTGTTATAAAGATTGAGAAAATACCTGCAAAGTGCCTTGCTGGGTGCCAAAAGTATTCAGTGCCTAGAAAGAATAAGCTTTTTTTTTTAGGTACTGGGGCTTGAACCCAGGGGTGTTCCACCTCTGAGCTACACCCCAGCCCTATTTTATTTTATTTTATTTTATTTGTGAAACTGGGGATTGAACCCAGGGACATTCTACCTCTGAGCTACACCCCCAGCCCTATTTTATTCTTTTTTGGAAACAGGGTCTCACTAGGTTGATGAGAGTCTCACTCACTACTTGCTGAGACTGTCCTTGAACCTGCGATCCTCCTGTCTCAGCCTCCCAAGTACTGGGATTACAAGGGTGAGCCACCACACCCAGCTCTGTTTTTTATTTCAAAACAGGATCTCCCTAAATTTTCACATGCTGGCCTTGAAATTGTGATCTTCCTTGTCTCAGCCTCCCAAGTACTAGGATTCCAGGCATGTGGCACCAGCCTAGCACAGCAGGTTGCTATTATTACTTTTATGCTCATTACCTTCCCTAGTCCCCACCTCGGGCCCACAGGTCTCCTGTAATACCTTAAAAATTCTAACAGATACTAATCCAGTACTTGGGAGTCTGAGACAGGAGGAGAGGATTGCAGGTTCAAGGCCAACCTCAGCAATTTAGCAAGGACCTCAGAAACTTAACCATACCCTGTTTCAAAATAAAATAAAATAAAATAGGGCTGGGGGTGTGGCTCAGAGATAGAATGCCCCTGGATTTAATCCCCAGTTCCCAAAATATAAATAAATAATGGCCAGACGTTGTGGTGCACGCCTGTAAATCCCAGGATTTAGGAGGCTGAGGCAGGAGGATCGCAGGTGCAAGGACAGCCTTCGCAACCTAGTGAGACCCTGTTTCGAAATTTAAAAAAATAATAATAATAGGGCTGAGTGTGTAGGTTGGAGATAGAATGTCCTTGGGTTCAATCCCCAATATCAATCAATCAATCAATATTCTAATGGCTACTACTTGTGAACTCCTATCATATCCTGAAGCTTTACATATGCTAATGAAATCCTCTTAACCCTAGGCTGGGGCCTAGTACAATAAGCTCAGCTGGTGGCCCATGCCTGTCATTCTAGTATTTGGAAGGCTAAAACAGGAGGATCACAGGTTTGAGGCCAGTGTCAGCAACTTGGCAAGGTCCTCAGCAACTCAGTAAGACCCTGTTTCAAAAATAAAAAAATAAGGGCGGGGCGTGGTGGCGCACACTTGTAATCCCAGTACTTGGGAGGTGGAGACTGGAGGATCCGGGTTTGCGGCCAGCCTTAGCTACTTAGTGAGGCCCTCCGCAACTTTGTGAGACCTGGTTTCAAAAATAAAGTATAAAAAATAGGGCTGGGGGTATAGCTCGGAGGTAGAATGCCCCTGGGTTTCATCCCCCGTACCGCAAAAAATAATAAAAATAAAAAAATAAGACCTGTGGGTGTAGCTCAGAGGCAGAACACCCATGGGTTCAACTCCCATTACCACACACACACACACACACACACACACACACACACACACAGATGAGGAAATAGAGCTCAGAGAAGTTGTTACAGGTCTGAGGCCTGAGTTGTTACTTGGGAGACTGAAACAGAAGGATCTCAGGTTCCGGGCCAGCCTCTGCAATTTAGTGAGACCCTCAAGAATTTAATGAGACCCTGTTTCAAAATAAAAAAATAAAAAGGGATGGAGGTATGGCTCAGAGGTAGAATGCCCCTGGGTTCCATCCCCAGTACAAAAAAAAAGACAACAACCCAAATTACACAATTACTCAAGTCACTCTTCTATACAAAGTCTTCACTCAGAAATTGAACCCAAAGTCTTTGTGTGTGTACTGGAGATTAAGCTCAGGGGCATTCTAAGCTATACCCCCAGCCCTATTTTATTTTATTTTTTTTATTTTGAAACAGGGTCTTGCTAAGTTGCTGAGGGCCTCACTAATTTGCTGAGGCTGGTCTCGAACCTGTGATCCTCCTGTTTCAGTCTCCCAAATACTGGGATTACAGGCATGCGCCACCTTGCTCATCTAATCCAAAATTTTAACAAGGCTCACCCTGGCCCCTAACCCCTTCCCTCATCCACTTCAAAGACTTCATTGGTCTTTAATCATCACACTGGGCTTTCTCTCCGTCTCAGGGCCTTAGCATCTCCTATTCTCTCATTTCCTTCAACTTGCTGCTGACTGCTGCCTTTTCAGGGTCCACTCAGACCACCCTCTCTAAAACCACAGGCCCATCCGGTGTTCCTTCCCACTCATCCCACTTTATTTCTTCCCTAGCATTTGTCATCCTCTGATATATTTCCAATGCCTTTGTTTATGTGCATGTTGTCCTCCCTAGACTTGAAGTTTCCTGAGGGCAGGCACGGTCCTCAATCCTCAGAGCAGGCGGAAGCCACCAAATCACTGTAAGCCTGGGAGTAAGGTAACCACATACACTTGTACAGTGATTTGTTGATTGTGCAAAGTAGACTTGGGGTGGGGGGTAAAATGATTTCTTTATGAGAGAATTTGTGTGTGTGTGTGTGGTACCGGGGATTGAACCCAGGGGCATATACTTCCGAGCTACACCCTCAGCCCTATTTTATTCTTTATTTTGAAACAGGGTCTCACTAAGTTGCAGAGGGCCTCACTAAGTAGCTGAGGCTGGCTGCAAACGTGTGATCCTCCTGTCTCAGCCTCCCATGTATTAGGATTACAAGCGTGCGCCACCATGCCCGGCTTTTATGAGAGAATTTTAATGCTAAAACAGGTTTAAAAACCACTGACCTAACCCTCTAGGAATGAGTGTAACCATCTTATTCCCTAAATGAGAAAACCAGGGCTCAGAAAGGGCAGGAACACCCCTCTGGAGACTTCCCGATCTCTGAATTTCTCCAAGAGCTCAAGGGAAAGAAACAATCCAGAACACAGCACCGCCTGGATGCGGACCCATCCCGCCGCTCCACGCTGAGGGGCGCATCCTCAGTGGTCCCCGATGTTCACTGCAGCTGCCAGGCTCCTGGGGAGGACCCGGAGGGCCTGGGGGCCAATGGGTGAAGCTTGCTATCTGCAGCCCTTAGAGCCCCAGCTCCTCTCACTCTGTGGAGAGGTTCTGGTTATGGGCAGGGCCCCATAGATCCAGGTTCAAATCTCTCACCTGATGGCTGCTCCCCACCTCTGTAACACTCGGCAAACCTCTGAGCCTCAGTTTCCTCATCTGTAATATGGGGAAGATGATACAGTTCTGAGGCCACCAAGCCCCCTGGAAGGTGCAAATAGGGTACTATGTGTGAACGTCCAGGAGAGCGCCTCGCCCAGAGTCCCGCGTCGGAAACTGCACAGCCCAGCCCCTGGGGTCCAGGACGTCTCTGCTACCATCAGCAGGGAGACCAGAAGCAAGCTGCTACTGCTCTCAGCCTCTATTTCCTCATCTATAGATGCCAGGTCCTATCTCAAGCGCTTATCCTACCCAAGTAATGAGAATAGAACCTGCCCTACAGAAACTCCCACATACAGTTCGTTATTGGGTTTTTTCTCATACTCAACATAAGAGGTATCAGGAAGGACCCATGACCTGCCCCACCGAACTCCCCCACGTGGCTGTTTAATGAAAATTAAACGTTAGAACTCACAGCCCAGCATGGTGGTGCAAGCCTGTAATCCCAATACTTGGGAGGCTGAGATAGTAGGATTGGTTCAAGGACAGCAGGTAGTGAGACTCTCATTAACTTAGACCCTGTCTCAAAAATAAAAATAAAATAGAGCTGGGGGTGTAGCTCAGGGGTAGAATACCCCTAGGTTCAATCCTCAGTAACACACACACACGCGCACACACACACACACACACACACTCACTTCCTCAGTCGCACTAGCTATGTTTTAAGGGTTTAATAGACACACACCCCTGGGGGCTACTGCCTTGAGCAGCACAGAAAGTACTGGCATGCAGAAAGTACCCAGTCTAGAATGGTCTAATACAATGCTTAGTGGGGGTGTGGCTCAATGGAGGAGCACTTGCCTACCATGTCCAAGGCCTTCTATTTGATCCCCAGCTCCAAAAAAGAGGGAAAACATGCAAACTGCTGCAAGGCAAGAAGCTGCCACCATGCAACCTTGTATGGCATGGGACACACCATGCACCTTCCTGCAGCAAGGCCTGGGACACACCACGATGGCCTCCATGGCCCTCCCTCCTTCCAGGAACCAAGAGAATCCAAAAATATCCTAAACCCACTGTTTCATCCTGCAGCTGTAAGTGCCAGTGGAGAAGGGGAGAGACTGACCCACCTGGCCACCCATCATGTGGTGGGACCTCACAGTGCGGCCCAGCAGCCTGGGACCCTACTCCTCTAGAGGCCCTCACAGGGCCCCCACCCAGCTGCCCCAGGCTCCAGAGATGCTGTGCCAGCACCTGGTACTTCTTCAGGTCCTTTCTCTCACTTTCTTCGGGCCCTTCCCTCAGAGGTTGCCTAAGGGCTCTGCTTTCTAACTGTACCCCTTTCTCTACTTATTTCCCTACAGCCTCTGCAACTCAGGCCTCCCCTACTTTCACCTGGGCTCCTGACAACCCAGGAGCCCCTGGCTGGTCCACTTCCTGGCCACCTTTCCTCTAGAGCAAGCTTCTAGGACACTGAGGTGGCCACGCCCTTATGACACTATGAAGGCCCCCATCACCCACAGTTCAAATCCAAGCTTCCAACACACCCTCAAGGCTCTGGCAGCAGGCAAGTCCTCTGGCCCGTGCCGGAAGCTCCCTGATCCCCTGCCCTGAAGCACCAATGGTTCCCAACGCTGTTCACACCCTGGCCTTTGCTCATCCTGGGTCTCTTCCTGGGACGCCTCCACTTTCCTCTCCTCTTCCCTGGCTGAATCTCCCCCTCAGATCCAGGCCTGCAGCCTGCCTGGCCCACCTGGGGCCCCTGTGCAGGCCTGAACAGGGCCTGTATCACATAGACCTACACTGACTGGTTCTCTCTGTCTCTCTCAGGCCTGTAAATTCCTTCAAAGCAAGAGTACAGAGTTCTTCCTTAATCCCCCCAAGCCTGGCTCCTAGCAGCGCCCTCATACTTCACACAACAAAACAAGCACCCTATGAGACCGCCTCTGTTCTCTCCCACTTGACAGAGAGGAAGACACCCAAGGTCTCCCAGCTCATGGGTGGTGGGGCTGTGATGCCACTCCAGTCCCCCACAGAGAGGGCGGAGAGCCCCTGCCCTTAGCTAGACTGAAAAAAGCACTGTTCCTTGACAGAAGGAGCCTCTGGTTGATTTTTTCCTCTTATTCCAAATTCATGCCTGCTCATTATGAATAACCAAACATCAAGAACGGAATTCCAGTATGCAAACGAAGAAAGAAGGCTGTCTCCTCCTCCGGCCCACTCGGCAAAGGTGACCATTTGTTAGCCATGTTGTGTGAGGTGTTCCAGAGATTTGATTTTGTGGCATCTCTAAATATTTACAGACACATATTTATATACAGTTTTGGTCCACAAAATGAGGTCATCCTATACCTCTGTCCATTGGCTATCTCTCCACTTCATGTGTCGACCTCTTTTGTATTTTTTATTTTATTTTCCAGTACTGGGGATCAAACCCAGGGGTTTTCTACCACTGAGCTACACCCCAGCCCTTTTTATTTTGAAACAGGGTCTCACTTGGTTAACCCATACTGGCCTGGAGCCTGCAGTCCTTCTATCTCAGCCTCCTAAGTACTGGGATTACAGGCATGCACCACTGTACCTGGCTTGGCCTCTTTTATTTGTTGTTGTTATACTGGGGATTGAATCCACTGGCATTCTACCTTAGAGCTATACCCCCATCCCTTTTTCATTTTTTATTTTGAAACAGGGTCTTGCTAAGTTTCTGAGGTTGGCCTTGAATCTACAGTCCTTCTGCCTCCCAAATACTGGGATTTCAGGCATGTGCCACCATGCCTAGCTTGGCCTCTTCTTTTAATGGCCACACCATATCCCGTAGTGTTGAAGGCCCTAGTGGTGACATGGTGGATCTGCACTAGTTTGCTTTTATAAGCAATGCAGCAGGAACAGCTATATACTCAGGCCTTTGGGTGAATATTTCCATCAGATGAGTTGCTAGAAGTAGCTGTGCTGGAGCTCAGGGTGGCTCATGTGTTTCTGTGAAGGGTAATGTGTACTTAAGAGTTTGAAAACTGCCATCATGGTAACCCCCCAAATATCTTGTGCTAAATACCTCCCAGCTCCTGTGCCTCAGAGGCCAAGTCCCCCTGATAGTCCCCTGTATCCTGTCCTGGGATTCTGGAGTTCACTTAGCAAGGGCTCCACCCTGGGGTCTGGTCTTCCTCCTCCTGCCCTGTTCTCAGTTCCTCCTATTGTTCACCACCCAGGCTGGCACCTGGGGGCCCCAGGGACAGGCCTGGCTCAGTCCCACTGGGCTCAGGGCTCCTGGGTCTTGAGGGACAAGGAGGTAGGAAGATGCGCCCACTGAATCCAGGTGACCTGGGACAGCATCGTTGCCAGTTGATGATGTGTGTGAATGTGTACGTGAGTGTGCGAGATTACGTAGGTATGTCTCTGAGTGTGTATAGTCAGGTGTGGGTGTGAGCCTGGAGTCGCAGCATATGCAGTGGTGTGTGTGTGTGTGCATGTGTTTTAGGGGCAGTTGTGTCAGGCGTTATGTAATGCAGGCACTCCCTGGGGCCAACAAACCACAGTGGTGTAACCGCCACCAGAAGGGAAAGGAGGGAAAATGTAAACAGCTCGCTGAGCCTCTCCTTCCCCACAGCCCCCGAAGCAGCCCTGACCTGGCTCTCCGGCTCCTCCATGCCCACTGCCTTGGGCCCTGGGCCGGCTGCAGTGGTGATATCCCAGGGCACTCAGGCTGGGGCCAAGGGTCACAAGGACTCTGCAGAGAGGAAACGTCCACAACCCAAGGGTCACACCAAGAGGAGGGCCCAGCTGCAGTCTACCCGGGTTCTGCTCCGCAGGCCATGCATCCCCCACGAATGCTGCATGCTGCCTTGCTGGCCCCCCTGTCTCTTTAGAGCCTTGGGGCTCAGGCGTGGTAGCCTCTTATCCTACCTACTCAGGAGGCTGAAGCAGGAAGGTCACAAGTTCCAGGCCAGCCTGGGCAACTTAGTGAGTCCCTGTATAAATAAAAAGGAGCTGGGCTGATGTGATCCCAGCATTTGGAAGACTGAAACAGGAAGATTGAAAGTTCGAGGCCAACCTCAGCAACTTAGCAAGACCCCGTTCTAAAATTTTTTAAAAAGGGGCTGGGGGTGTAGCTCAGAGGTAGAATGTCCCTGGGTTCAATCCCCATTACAAAAAAAAATTAAAAAGGGCTGGGGAGATGCCAGGCACAGTGGTACATGTCTGTAATCCTGGTACTTGGGAGGCTGAGACAGGAGGATCGCAGGTTTGAGGCCAGCCTCAGCAACTTAGTGAGAATGTGTTTCAAAATAAAAAAAAATAAAAGCTGGGCGTGTTGGCACATCCCAGTACTTGGGAGACTGAGACAGGAAAACCACAAGTTCAAGGACAGCCTCAGCAAGTAGTGAGACTCTCATCAACCTATTGAGATCCTGTTTCAGAATAAAAATAGGGCTTGGGTGTAGCTCGGAGGTAGAATGCCCCTGGGTTCAATCCCCAGTCCCACAAAATAATAAAAATAAATAATAAATAATAAATAAAATAGAGCTGTGGGTATAGCTTGGAGTTAGTATGCCCCTGAGTTCAATCCCCCCAAATAAATAAATAAATAAATATTAAAAAATAACTTGGGAGGCTGAGACAGGAGGATCTCCAGTGTAAGACCAGCCTCAGCAACTTAGACTATTGGAAACCAAGCAAGACTCTGTTTCAAAACAAAAAATAAAAAGGGTTGGGGGTGTAGCTCAAAGATAGAATGCTCCTGGGTTCAATCTCCAGTCCCAAATAAATAAATAAATAAATTAATTAATTAAAAAGGGCTGGGGGTGTAGCTTGGTGGTAGAGCACCCCTGGGCTCTTTCCCCAGTACAGCAATAAGTGAGTAAATGACCTTCTGGGGCTCCTGTGTCCCTGAGCCCATCACCCTACAATGAGAGTGTGACCTCACAGCTCGCCTGCTTGCCCCTGTGCGGTGGCGTTAGGGCCCGCTCTCCCTCTCTCTCTCTCTCTTTTTCACAGACACTCAGAGGAGCACGGCCTCCCTGCCCCACACCCATCCCCAGCCTCGTGCCTTCCTGCCAGCCAACCCCCGGCTTCTCAGCCCTTTCCCCTTGTACCTGAGGCTCTTCCTTCCAGGCTACCTCCCTGCCTGCTCCAGGCCAGAGGCCTCACTCCCTGCTCTGCACTCTCAGGCGCCTCTGGATGCACAGCTGGAAGAGAGCTATGCACACCCTCTCCTGTCCTGCAGCCGTTCATTTGAATAATAGTGACCACAATTAATGGAGCACACTGTATGCCAAGGCCGGTGCCTGCAGGTGTCTTCATTATTTCCTATCAGCCTCACAGGGCTTCTCCTAATGTGCTTATCTTTAATAGATGGGCAAGAACCCCAGAGAGAAGTTGAGTGAATATCCAGTTACATAGCCACACCCTGGAAGCGGCTGGCGGCAGAGCCAGTGTTCACAGCCTCCTGTGACTGAGCCCGGTCTCCCGCACCTCCAGGCTCTGGGAGGCAGGAACCTCTTCCACCACCAACCCCACGCTCCCCAGCCTAGAGCCCGCTGGACAGCCCCGGATACCCAAGGGCCAAGGCTGCCTCGGGGACTGGCAGGTATGCGGGCCTTTTAACCGCTAGTCAACTGAATAACTGGTTGAACAGTGGCCTGTTAAGAGCAGGGACTCTGGAGTCACACGACTGTATGGCTTGAGACGACGCATGGACCCCTCTGAGTCTGTTTCCTCACGGGAGAGCCACTGTGTCGCCCTCGCTAAGTTGCTGAGAGGATTGCATGCAGTGCCGCATGTGATGGGCCTGGCTCTGCCTGATGTGTTTAGCGACCAATAAATGCCAGCTGCTGCTGCTGTACCCTTTTAGGGTCTAGTTGGGGCAAGCCTTTCTCCCCATTTTACAGGGGAGGAAACTGAGGCCCATAGAAATGGCTTCCCTGAGATCCTGCAGGGCCTGCACTACAAATTGCTGATTTTTGGCTCATACCCGTTAACCAAGCAGGCCAGCGTTTTCCTCCAGGTCAGTGCGGGTAGAGGTGTGGACAATAGAAGGAGAACGTTATCTTTCTGGACTTTTTTTTTTTGTACTGGGGATTGAACTCAGGTGCTTTCTACCTCTCAACTATACCTCTGGCTCTATTTTATTTTTTATTTTGAAACAGGGTCTCACTAAATTGCTGAGAACCCCGCTTAACTGCTGAGGCTGGCCTCAAACCTACAATCCTCCTGTCTCAGCCTTCCAAGTACTGGGATTACAAGGATGCGCCACCACATCCGGCTTTTCAGGACATTTTTTTGTTTGTTTGTTTTTGTGATGCTAGGGATTGAACCCAGGGGCATTCTATCTCTAAGATTTTTATTTTTTATTTTATTTTATTTTATTTTATTTTATTTTATTTTATTTTATTTTTTATTTTATTTTTTATTTTGAAACAGGGTCTCATTAAATTGCTGAGAGCCCGGCTAAATTGCTGAGGCTGTTCTCAAACCTCCGATCCTCCTGTCTCATCCTCCCAAGTACTGGATTATAGGCATGCACCACCACACCCCACTTCTTTTTTTGTGTGTGTGTGGTACTGGGGATTGAACCCAGGGGCATTCTACCTTCGAGCGACACCTCCAGTCCTATTTTATTCCTTTTTGAAACAGGGTCTTACTTAGTTGCAGGTGGCCTCACTAAGTTGCTGAGTCTGGCCTCAAACCTGTGATCCTCCTGTCTCAGCCTCCCAAGTACTGGGATTACAACCGTGCTCCACCACGCCCAGCTTTCACCCCACTTCTTTCTGATCAGACCAACTCAGTGGCACCTGTCTGTAATCCCAGTGACTTGGGAGGCTGAAGCAGGAGAATTGCAGATTCCAGGCCAGACTGGGCAACTTAGTGAGACTCTGTCCCAAATAAAAAATTAAAAGGGCTGGAATGTAACTCAGAGGTAGGGCATTTGTCTAGCATGTGTGAGGCCCTGGGTTGAAACCCCAATACCACCATCAGCAACAACAAAGAAACCTTTTTGATCAGCAGCCTGGGCAGAATCCTCTCAGAAAGATGGGCACCCTCATCTTTCCATCCTAGTGGGGAGAGGTTAATCAGGAGGGCTTTCTGGAAGAGGCGGCATCAGAGCAGCCCTATCCTATTAAAGGAGGATGACCTTGTGGCACAGACTCAAAGTTCTTGGAGCAGGTTTGGCCTGGGCTTCCATCCTCCATGCCGGGCAGAGACAGGGCCACAGGCCTGGCTCCCCCAGGGTGTGGGGCCACTGGATGGGCCTCCCTCCTACCTTGACGTGGTCAAGCCCCAGACCCTTTAGGGGATGCTGAGACTACTCTGTCAGTGTGACTCCACAGGCCCTCAGCACTCTCCCCTATCCTGCCTTCTCCCTTCCCCAAACAGGGCAGTGAGGAAGCCACCCTACACCTCTTTCTGTCATTGCACCCACGTCTGCTCATGGTCCAGTACTAGTTTTGCACCTGGCCCCTCAGGCCCTAGCCCTGCCCTCCTGCCACGCCCCAGCCTTGCAGCACCCCTCCTGACCCCTCCCCCTTTCCTTTCTCCCTGCAGTGCTGTCACCGTCTAGCACACAACATGGTTTACACATTTGTTCTTATTGCCTGTCTCCCACTAAAGCGTTAGCTCCAGGGACTTGGTGGGGGTGTCAGACCTATTTTGCTGTGCCCTCAGTGCTTTTGTTCTTTCCAGGTGCTGGGGATCCCCAGGGCCTTGCACATGCCAGGCAAGCGTTCTGCCCTGAGCCACACCCAGCTCTCCAGGTGCTTTAACAGCACCGGTGCACAGTAGGTGCTTAATAAATACTTGAAGGAATCATTGCACTTAATAAATACTTGAAGGAATCATCTGCACATCCCTGCCCCCGTGCATGCGCCAGGTGCCCTACTCCTGCCCCGTCACGTCCCTGCTGGCAGTGCCCTCCTGATGCCTTTGGTTGAATCATGCCGCCTCTTGCAGGGAGGCTTCTGGGCTCACACCTGCCTGCAACACAGCCTTGTCACAATGCAGGAGGTGCCCAGCCCTGTCCTTCTCCCCTCCTTGAGGCTCAGGCCCATTCCAGAGGAAGAGGGCGGGCCCTGTGGGTCAGCTGGGGGGCCGTGCAGGGACAGGTGTGGGCAGGCCCAGCTGGAGAGAGAGGCCAGGGCTCCTGCTACCCACAGGCTTTGCCCCAGGGCAGGAGACAGGCCTGCACTTTCCTTTTTTGACCTTGAGGGCCTTTTGCTCCAAGTTCAGGAGTAGCCAGGCCTATGGCGGGGAGCCAGGGATGAAGTAGGAAGCTGCTGTCACCCAGGTGGGCTTCCCAGCCCCAAGAAGACCTGGCACGGCCCAGAGACCCTGCCACCAAGCCTCTGCCCTGGGGGCTTCAAGTGGACTGGGGGTTCAGGGTCGCCTTGACCTTGAGGTCCTTCCCTGGGAGTGCTATAGAGAAGTGGTCACCAAGCAGGCTGAGTTTCCTGTGCACAGAAGGGAAGGAGAGAGAGGAAATTCTCTTCACCAACACAGACACTCAAACCAGGGAGGCAGGTGAGTGAAAACCAGAAATCTAGAAAGTGATGCTGCCTCAGGAGGTAGCTGTGGTCTCTGCCGAGCTACAGGGCACCAGGAAGGGGAGCCGGGGAGGTGCCTGAGGCTCGCCCTGTGGCCATGGGCCCAGTGGAGGAGTGTCCTGGTGGATGGCGGTGGGGCGGCTGGGCCGAGAGGTCCCTGGGTCTGAGGCTGCAGTGTCCTCCCTCTGTCCCCTGCCTCCCTGGACCCATGTCCTCACCCACCCTCCTCGTGTTTCCTGGTGAGGTAGGGGTATGTCCATGAGCCAGAAAGCCTGCCTCCTCAGCAGCAAAATAGTCTGTGGTGCAAGGATTAAATTACATAAAAGACACCTTGCAGCCGGGTGTGTGGCCCATGCCTTGTAATTCCAGTATTTGGGAAGCCGAGACAGGAGGATCACAGGTCCAAGGCCAGCTTCAGCAACTTAGCAAGGCCCACAGCAACTTAGCAAGACCCTATTTCAAAATGAAATAGGGTGGGGGGTGTAGCTCAGAGGTAGGACACCCCAGGGTTCAATTCTCAGTACCACACACACAAAAAAAACCCACCTTCCCTGGCACACAGTGTTGCTAAATAACACCAGGACTCCCCGCAGCCCCTGAAGAGCCCCATCCCCGCAGACCTGCCCATGACTTCTAGCCAAGTCAGAGTCCATAGAGAACCTCCTGGTGCTGGGCTCCGTGGAGAAGGGAGAAAGCAGAGGCACTTGAGACTCGTCTTCCTGTCCTGGGTGGGTGGAGGGTGAGCTTGCAGGCCTTGTCTAGTTTGGAAGGTCTCTTTGCTTCCCTTGGCTCCGAGTTCAGGAGTAGCCAGGCCTGTGGCGGGAGCCAGGGATAAAGTAGGAAGCTGCTGTCACCCAGGTGGGCTTCCCAGCCCCAAGAAGACTTGGCATGGCCCTGGTCTATCCATCCCTGTCCCTTCTCCCTTCTCACCCAGCTTCCTCCAGCCCAGACCTGCTGACCCTAGACATTCCCGCATGGTCCTGCCTTCCCAGAGCACTCACCCTGTCCACCCACATTCCAGAGCTCAGCATTTGGAGCCTGACTGACTCTCTTCCATCCTGGGTTGCCCAGCTGTGTGATCTTGCACAAGTTCCTCAGTATCTCTGTGTTGCTATTATTTCCCTGCCTTTACTGTTTCCTGAAGATCCAGGTGGGGAAGTTTTGCCTCATCAAATAGCCAGTAAGTGCTAAAAGATATAGGAAGCCTATTTATTAGACCATTCTGTCCTTTAAAAATCTCTACCTAGCAGGGCATGGTGGCCCACTCCTGCAATCCCAGTACTCAGGAGGCTGAGACAGGAAGATCGCAGGTTCGCGGCCAGCCTCAGCAACTTGGTGAGGCTCTCTTCAACTTAGTGAGACTCTGTTTCAAAATAAAAAATAAAATAAAATAGGGCTGAGGGTATAGCTCAGAGGTAGAATGCCCCTGGGTTCAATCCCTAGTAACACACACACGCGCACACACACACACACACACACACAAACTCTATCTCCACCCTAAGAGAGCAAGCTCACCCCATGTTACAGAGGCAGAACCTGAGGTTCCAGGAAAGCAAGAGCCTTGCCCAAGGCCACCAGGCCTCTCTGCCTCCAGGGTCTCTCTCTGCCTGCCTTGGGTTAATTACAACTCTGTTTTCTGGGCCATGAGGTGGGCCAAAGGGATGGCCAGAGGTGATTAGGAAAGAGGTAAATGAGCATTTAAAATTCTCTTGCAAGCCTGGCTGGTGGCACACACTTGTAATCCTAGTACTTGGGAGGCTGAGACAGGAGGATTGCAGGTTCGAGGATAGCCTCAGCAATTTAGTGAGGCTCTCGGCAACCTAGTGAAACCCTGTTTCCAAAAAAGAAATAAAATCAGTCTGGGGGTGTAGTTCAGAGGTAGAATGCCTCTGGGTTCAATCCCCAGTACCATAAAAAAAATGCTCTTGCAGAGAAAGTGACCATGCAGAGGCCTGTGCAGGGGGCCAGCCCACCACGGCATGACTGTAAAATGGTAGATTCGGTGAGGTCGTAGAATGGCTGTGCACTGAGCAGAGGGGTGTCCGGGCCATGAAACAGAATCAAAAGACCAAGAGAAGAACTGTGAGTTCCGGAGGGCCCTGCCTGTGCATTCTCTGTAACACACACGTGTGTGCACAGATGCTGGAGTGACACACATTTTTGCTTGTCAGGCAACACCAGACACTATTAACTGGTCACCTTCAAAGAGACGCCGGGGAAGAGCAGAGGGAAAGTTTTATTTTTACTTTACACCTTTCTCTTTTGTTCGACTGTCTTATCATGCATATATATTCTTATTTTTTAAATGTCAACAGATGTTATCTGAGCATGTGGGATTATAAGCCAGTCTGTTCTTTTTCTGTAATGTCAAAAAGGAAAGTGGTAATGAAAGTTGGTGGGAGGGGATGGTTTTGTTGGGTCTTGCTATTACTGAGGGCAGGGAGGGCCTGGCTAGGGGCAAGAGGCTGAAGGACCCGGGAAGAGGGCTGGGGGAGCCACCACCACACGGGAAGCGGGTCCTGTCTTGCTGTTCTCTCCCTCCCACCAGCTGGGGCGGCCTCTGAAGGACCCTGGCCTTGGGCTTTGAGGCCCCTCTCCCAGCGTGCTAAGCTCCCTCGCGGTGAGGCCCGAGCCAGGCACTCAGTCTGTCTGCTTCAGCACTGCCTGCAGTTCCGTGTTCTGCTGCCACCCCTGCTCCTTCTGAGCCGCTGGGCCCAGTCTTGCCTGAGGATGGTGGCCAAGTGCCCTCTGATGAGCACTGCCCTCCTGTCCTCACCATAGTCCCCACGTCCAGGGACCAGCTCCACTAGCTAGTCGGGGAGGTGACACCCTCTCTCCTCAGTCCTGGCTGCCTACTCCCTGGCTGGCAGTCACTGCTGGCCCAGCACAGGTGGGACAGGCTGTGGTCTCTGGTATAAACAGATCACTGCTGACTACCATGCCAAGCCATGACTCTCATCCCTAGTGGACAGACACCCCCACACCCCTCAGGTGGGAAGAGTACTGCGGGCTCCATTTCATAGGATGAGAAACTGAGGTCCAGGTTGGGAAGGTGACCTGCCAAGGCCAGCAGTGAGTGGTGACGAAAGAGATACCTGAGATCCAGGCCTCTCTCCATCTGGATGCTCCACCTCCAGGTGGACCAAGAAGTAAAGTGAATACCATCTCAGGGTTATATGAGGAAAAACCGACCTTAAAAGTGACCAAACTTAGCCAGGTGTGGTGGTGCACGCTTGTAATCCCAGTACTTGGGAGGCTGAGACAAGAGGATCACAGGTTCGAGGCCAATTTCAGCAACTTAATGAAGCCCTCCACAATTTAGTGAGATCTTGTTTCAAAATAAAGAATAAAAAAAAAAAATAGGGCTGGGGATGTAGCTCAGAGGTAGACTGCCCCTGGATTCAATCCCTAGTACCTCCAAAAAAAAAAAAAAGTGACCCAACTTGAGCTGGGCATGGTGGTGCACACTTGTAATCCTAGTACTTGGGAGGCTGAGACAGAAGGATCACAGGTTCGAGGCCAGCCTCAGCTACTTAGTGAGGCCCTCTGCAACTTAGTGAGACCCTGTTTCAAAATAAAAGAATAAAATAGGGCTGAGAGTGTAGCTCAGAGGTAAAATGCCCCTGGGTTCCATCCCCAGGAACACACACACACACACACACACACACAAAGTGACCCAACTTTATCCTCACCACTGCCAAAAAAAAGTGCCCCATCAACATCATATGTGCCCTTAATGCATCTTTTTCCTCTGTTGTGCTGTGATGGATTCCAGGGTCTCATGCATGGTAAGCAAGCACTCTACCACAGAGCTACATCCCCAGCCCATCAGCATCATATGTAATTAGGGAATAGCAAACTAAAACAACAGGGCTGGGGATGTAGCTCAGTGGTAGAGCACTTGCCTAGCATGAGTGAGGCCCTGGGGTCCAACCCCAGCACCACAAATTTAAATAAATAAATGATAAAGCCAGGCGTGGTGGCGCATGCTTGTAATCCCAGTACTTGGGAGGCTGAGAGGAGAGGATCGCAGGCTCTTAGCCAGCCTCA
Organism: Glis glis; assembly: GCA_004027185.1. Classification (NCBI taxonomy): domain Eukaryota; kingdom Metazoa; phylum Chordata; class Mammalia; order Rodentia; family Gliridae; genus Glis; species Glis glis. The sequence continues at coordinate 27,286 of PVJS01015261.1, forward strand.
GCTACTTAGTGAGGCCCTCTGCAACTTAGTAAGAACCTGTTTCAAAATAAAAATAAAAAATAGGGCTGGGGGTGTAGTTCGGAGGTAGAATGCCCCTGGATTCAATCCCCAGTACCACACACAAAAAGATAAAACAACAATGAGATACCACTGCACACCTATTAGAATAGCCAAAATCCAGAACACTGGTAACACCAAATGCTGGAGAGAATATAGAGGAACAGGAACTCTTATTCACTTCTGGTAGTAAGGCAAAATAGTACTGCTACTCTGCAAAACAGTAGGTTTTTTATTTTTATTTATTTATTTTTTTTACGGTACTGAGGATTGAACCCAGGGGCATTCTACCTCCAAGCTACACCCCCAGCCCTATTTTCTATCCTTTATTTTGAAACAGGGTCTCACTAAGTTGCAGAGGGCCTCACTAAGTAACTGAGGCTGGCTGCGAACCCGGATCTTCTGGTCTCAGCCTCCCAATGGAAAATAGTTTGACAGTTTCTTATGAAAGGAAACATACTCTTACCATAAGATCCAACAATGATCATGCTCCCTGGAACTTACCCAAATGAATTAAAAACATATTCATCCAAAACCTGCACACAGCACAGCCTGTAATCCCAGCTACTCAAGAGACTGAAGCAAGAGGATTGCAAGTTCGAGGCCAGCTTTGGCAATTTAGCAATACTCTATCCTAAAATTTATTATTTATTTATTTATTTATTTGTAAATAAATAGCATAATAAAAAGGGAGGGCTTGAAACTGGGTGTGCTGGCACATGCCTGTAATCGCAATACTTGGGAGGCTGAGACAAAGGATCATAGGTTCAAGGCCAGCGTGTAGTAACTTAGTGAGACCCTATTTCAAAATAAAAAGGGCTAGGAGTGTAGCTAAGAGGTAAAATGCCCCTGGATTCAATCCCCAATAAAACACACACACACACACACACACACACACACACACACACACACACACACAGCTGGGGATATAGCTCAGAGGCAGAGCGCCCCTTGGTTCCATCCCCAATACTGAAAAAAAAATCCTGCATATAAATGTTTATACCAGCTTAATTCATAATTGCCAAAACTTGGAAGCAACCAAGATGCCCTTCAGTAGGTGAATGGTATAAATAAATTGTGGTATAGCCAGACAATGGAATATTATTCAGTGCTAAAAATAAATGAGCTATCAATCCATGAAAAGACATGGAGGAAGTTTCAATGCATATTACTAAATGAAAAAAAATAGGGGCCTGAAAAGGCTACATCTAGCCGGGCCATGGTGGCGCATGCCTGTAACCCTAGTAATTGGAAGACTGAGACAGGAGGATCGCAGGTTCAAAGTCAGCCTTAGCAACTTAGCAAGACGCTGTTTGGTCTTGCTAAGGTCTGGGGGTGTAGTTTGAAGGTAGGATGCTTCTGGGTTCAATTCCCAGAATCAAAAAAAAAAAAGAAAAAAAAGAGAAAAAAAAGAAAAGATATTTTGGAGAAGGTGAAACTATGGAGACAGTTAAAAAAAAATCAACTGTCAGAGATCAGTGGGGAGGGATGGACAGTGGGGCACAGAGGATTTTTTAGGGCAGTGAAACTAGTGTGTATGATATTATAATGGTAGAGATATGTCATGATACACTTGTCTTAACTCATAGAACATACAGCACAAAAGTGAACCCTAACGTAAGCTATGAACTTTGGATGATAACGAGAGGTTCATCGATTATAACCAACGAATCACTCTAGTGGGGGATGCTGATATTGGGGGAAGCAGGAGGTACATGAAAACTTCTTTCTGTTCACTTTTGCTGTGAACCTAAAACTCTAAAAAGTATAGTATTTTTTTTTTTTTTTGGCACTGGGGATTGAACCCAGGGACATTCTACCTCCGAGCTATACCCCCAGCCCTATTTTATTTTTATTTTGAAACAGGGTCTCACTAAGTGGCTGAGGCTGTCCTCGAACCTGCAATTCTCCTGTCTCAGCCTCCCAAGTACTGGGATTACAAGGGTGTGCCATCATACCCGGCTAGTATAGTCTTTAAAAAAATAGAGTAAGCCGGGCGTGGTGGTGCACACTTGTAATCCCAGTACTTGGGAAAGGCTGAGACTGGAGGATCCGGGTTCGCGGCCAGCCTCAGCTACTTAGTGAGGCCCTCCTCAACTTCGTGAGACCCGGTCTCAAAATAAAGTATAAAAAAAATAGGGCTGGGGGTGTAGCGCGGAGGTAGAACGCCCCTGGGTTCAATCCCCGGTACCGAAAAAAATAAAAAAAATAAAAATAAAATAAAAATAATAATGGGTCTGGGGTTATAGCTCAGTGATAAAACACTTGCCTAGCATGTGCAAAGCCATGAGTTCAATCCCCAGCACCGCAAAAATATTAAAATAAAATAAATAATATTAATGACCCAGGAGCGAGGGTTCCAAAGAGTCCCTCTCAACACTTTCCCTAGGGCCCTTTCTGGTCCCTGCCACCAGGAAGGTGAGTTGAGGGAATGCTCCCTTCCTTTGGAAAACGAGGAAGTGAGAAAGGATTTGGTGGGCTCTGGCAATGGGGGCTGCGGGAGAGCTGCCCCTCTTTGCTCCCTCCCATCTCCCACAGTTTCCTGGAAGAGGCTCAGTGATCCCCAGGCCGTTGGCCCCCTTCTCCCCAGCTTCCTGTTTGGGCTCCAGAGAGACGTTTGCCCGTTTCTGCAGCTGAGCTGGGAGCCAGTTGGCCTGGTGGGAGGGAGGATGTTGGGGGGGACACTCACGGTGTGGGGGAGCAGAGCAGGGGGCTGCCAGCTTAGGGAGGAGGGAGCTGGGTGCTGGTTGGAACCTCAGTTTGTAATCACTTAATCCCTTGGCTGCTCAAATCCTCAGACCTGGAGGCCTTGGAGAGGTCAGGTAGTCCAGCCCCAGCCGCCATGCAGGGTGTGTGTAGGTCAGGCTGAGACCTGGGACATTTCCCCAGCCACTGCAGCCCGTGCAGGCAGACCTTCCAACTGGCCTGGGTGACTTGAGCAGGCCACTTTATCTAGCTGAGCCCCAGCTTCCCAGGCCCAAGGTTGGTCAGCGGCAGCACTTTCTCCATGGCAGAAGGAACTCACACTTCAGCTGAGTCCCCCACTCCCTCCTGCCCTTTACCCCCATCCCAGCCTCGCTGCCCCCACCCCGCCCATACACCAGATCCCAGCTCCAGCCCTGACGGGGGTCCTGGCCGTGGATGATGGTCTCACCCACCACCAGGAAGCCTGGAAGTTGATGAGGCTGGAGGCAGACTTTGCTCATACCCACTGTTTCAGAGAAGGACTGCTGGGAAAAGACATTCTCCAATCAGATGGTCAAGGGTGAGTGGAGACAGCCTGGCGAAGAGAGTTGGGAAGAGCATTCCAATGGCAGAGGCCCAGAGGCAGCCAGGTACCTGGTGTGGGCAGGGCCATGGTTAAAAAAGGTGCTGGGGCAGGCGCTAGAGGCAGGTTAGGAGGGTCTGTCCTATTCAATCAGTCCCTGGGGTCCCGGGGTCCAGAATTGGCCAAGGCCTCTGTGGCCCTGGGGTCACTCAGGCTCACACCTGTTGGTCTGTCCCTGCCCCCAGCCTACAGTCAGGTTCCCCAGGTGAGCAGAGCCCCCCCCCAAAGCCTGCTGGGTGGGAGTAGGGCTCATTCACCTGATCCAGAGAGCTGGGCTGAAAGAGGCAGGCCTGCCCCATGAGGAAGGAAGGGGGCTGCAGGAGCTCAAGCCAGAGGGGCATGCCTGTGTGGGTCCCACCTGGGTAAGGGCTATTTTCAAACAGGAAAGGCCATCCCTCTGTCCCCTCAGTGGGGTGCGGAGGGGAGGAGCTTCTCTTTGGGACACAGGAAGGGATGCCTTGGAGTGGAGTTCTGCAGGAGGGGGGACCCAGCTCCTGCTTCTCCAGCCCTAGGAGAGCTGAATCTCCTCCTGCTGTGGTCCCCAGCAAGGGTTCCAGGGAGGGGGAAGGTGAAAACCACCCAAAGTGTGTCCCTTCTCCAGGTATCCCCACCACTGAGTCCTGGCACAAACCTGTCTCTGTCATGAGATTGGGGTCTCCCTGTGCCAGTGCTTGGCCTCTCCCGCTAAACTGGGGCATTCTGGGAACAGAAGCCAATTCTCCTGAGATAGTTTTTTTGTTTGTTTTTGTGTTTGTACTAGGGATTGAACCCAGGGGTGCTCTACCACTTAGCTATAGCCCCAGTCCTTTTTATTTTTTATTTTGAGACAGGGTCTCACTAACTTGCAGAGGCACCTCAAACTTGCAATTCTCCTGTCTCAGCCTCCTGAGTAGCTGAGATTACAGGCATGCACCCCAGGCCTGGCTAAGACAGCCCTTTTCTGTTCTCCACACCCCTAGGCAGTGCCCATGCCCTTGTCCTAGGTGACTTCCCCGTGGCCCTGTGGGATGGCCGTCCCAGGCCAGACCTTCTCTCTGGTTCAGTGAGGACTACACAGGGAGGTAAGGCTGAGGAGGGGCTCTTGGGAGGAGAGGAGAGAGGGGTCAGATGCATAATTTGCAGATCCCAGTGCAAAACAAAAAGTCAGGCCCCTTGCTCAAAATTCTTTTTTTTTTTTTTTTTTTTTTTTTTTTTGGTGGTAGTGGGGATTGAACCTAGGGGCATTCTACCTCCATGCTACACCCCCAGCCCTATTTTTTTTTCTTTATTTTGAAAAGGGGTCTCACTAAGTTGCAGAGGGCCTCACTAAGTAGCTGAGGCTGGCTGTGAACCTGCAATCCTCCTGTCTCAGCCTCCCAAGTACTGGGATTACAAGCATGCGCCACCACACCCCAGCTCCTTGCTCAAAATTCTTAAACTTCAGAATGGGGGCTGGGGATGTAGCCCAGTAATAGATCATTTGCCTAGCGTGTGCAAGGCCCTGGATTTGATCCCAAGGTACAGGGGCTTGAACTCAGGGGCATTCTAGGTTGCTGAAATTTCACTAAGTTGCTGAGGCTAGCCTCAAACTGCAATCCTCCTGTCTCAGCCTCCCAAGTACTGGGATTACAGGTAGGTGCCACCACACCCAGCTTTTTTTTTTTTAAGACAGGGTGTGGCTCTGTTGCTGAGGATGGCCTCAAACTCCTGGACTCCAGTGCCCTCTTGCCTCAGCCTCCTGAGTAGCTGGGAATGCAGGTGCATGCCACCTTACCTAGCTCCTCAGTGTCTCTCGTGTCCTCTGTCTTAAGCTCTATCTTACTAGGAATGGGGGGTAATCTCTACTACCTTCACACAGTCCCTAGGAGCTATAACTCTCATGCTCTTGGGCCTTTCGTTCATCTCCCTCCCCTCAGCCTGGCCAGGCAGTGGCCTGCAGGTAGAGGGTGCACAGAACAGGACCTGTGCCATAGGGTTCCTTCTAACTGCAGTCCAGGGGCTGCTGCTTCCCCCTAACTACCGCCCCCAAATCGACTCAATGCTCTGTCTCCTTTCTACTCCCCCTGCATTCCAGGATCCAGATCCTGAGACCCATCCAAGGCATTTGGAGACTCACTGAGGCCTTGCTTGGTGTCCCCTGGGGCCTACAAATCTGTTACTTCTCAGTATGCTCTGGCAAATGGAAAATTTCCAAAGCAATCCATGCAAATGAATGCAAAAGAGGTGTAAATTGAGTATCCCCCAATTAAAACTAATGTGGGCTCTGGTGTTGCTTCCCTCTGCTCTGCCAGATTCACCTGAACCTGTGAGTTTGAGTGCGGGGACAAGTATACATGTGCGGCGGGGACTGTGAGAGCCCTCTCTTCTCCATGGGGAGCCTGACAGTAGTGTGGGTTGAGGCAGGAGGTTGGAACACTGTTGATGGCTAAGAAGTGCATGTTTCCTAGATCACTGTCAAGGGCAAGGGGAGCTGGATTCTTGGGGTCAGTGGTCCAGAGGGGGGTGCTCGGGAAGAGGGGAGCAAGTTGAGGTCACTAAGGATGAGCTGGGTGTGCAGCTTGGAGTCTGAGACCAGGGGCTAGGGCTGGGCCCCCAAAGGACACCTCCTAGGTGCTGACCTGGGAGCCCTCGGCAGTGCCAGCCAGTGGACTTCTTCAGTGCCACCACTGCCCTGAGGAACTGCTAAGGGAGCCTCCTGGCCAGCAAGGACTTGACAGGGGGCCTCAGTTTCCTCATCTGCACACACAAGTGATGGGGTGAGGAAACCACTGTGCAATGTCAGTTCTACACCATCCTGTTACAAGATGATTTCAACCTGCAGGGAGAAGGAAAACAGTGGGTCCTTTTAGAAGTTTCTGCATGAAGCTGAGCAAAATGCCTGAAAGTGATGAGCTTCCCTTTAGGGGATGTTAGAACCCCATCCGGAGTCCTGGGTCTCCATATAGCGTCTCCCTGGGTCACATGCTGGGTACTGAGAAGCCAAGAAGCGACTGAAGTTAGGGTTAGGGTTAGGCGGGGAGGTTGCAGGAGCTGTTCAGTGCTCGCTCAGGCATCAACACAAAGTCAAGAGAGAAAAGGGAAGACACACTCGGGAGCCAGGGCTGGAGAAGAGCTGAGTCTGGGTTGAGGTGGCTGTGGAAGGACTGCATTCACTTCTTTTAAACTTTCTATGGCGAAGGAAGAAGAACAAAATTACGTCATTTGCAGGAAAATAGATGGAACTAGAGAATATGCTAAGCGAGATTAGCAGTCACAAAAAAATGAAGGATTATATGTTTTCCCTCATGGGAGAAATTGGGGTATAAGAGGGACTCTAGATAAAGGAGGAGAAACCCCAGTGGAGCAATGGAGGGGGTCTAGGGGAAAGAGGGAGACTTTATGAAGGAAACACTTCAATTGACTCTATATACACATATGAAATTATCAAGGCCAATCTCAATGTCATGTACAGGGAAGGGGAGGGAATGAGGTGCGATGCGGAGGGACGCTCACCGAGTGCTGTGTGCATGTGTATCTCTGTCACCCTGAACTCGTTATGATGTATGATTAGAATGCACCAGTAAAAGTATATTTAAAAAATAAATAGACAAATTTCCTATGGCAGCCAGGCATGGTGGCACACACCTATAATCCTAGTACTTGGGAGGTAGAGACAGGAGGATTACAGGTTCGAGGCCAGCCTCAGCAACTTAGCAAGACCTTCAGCAATTTAGTGGGACCCTGTTTCAACAACTAGAATAGAGCCGGGCGTGGTGGCGCATGCTTGTAATCCCAGTACTTGGGAGGCTGAGACAGGAGGATCTGGGTTCACGGCCAGCCTCAGCTACTTAGTGAGGCCCTCCGCAACTTAGTGAGACCCTGTTTCCAAATAAAGAATTAAAAATAGGGCTGAGGGTATAGCTCGGAGACAGAATGCCCCTGGGTTCAATCTCCAGTACTGAAAAAATAAATAAATAAGTAAATAAATAAATAAATAAATAAGCGAGATTAGCAGTCACAAAAAAATGAAGGATTATATGTTTTCCAGTACCACCAAAAAAAAACCTAAAATGGGGGGGTGTAGCTCAGAGGTAGAACACCCTTAAGTTCAATTCCCAGTAACCCCCCCAAAAATAAATAAATAAATAAATTTCCTATGGCTTTCGGGTCAGAAGGCCAGCCTCTGCCCTTCCCGGCTGTTTGAAACTGGTTAAGTCCTATAATCTTGCTCAGCTTGTTTCCCCAGACATAAATGGGGATGATAATGTCTGTCACTGGGCTCGCAGCAACGATACAGTTCAGCGAGATAGCAGGGAGGGCAGTTCAGGTCACTGGGGGCTTCCCCTTACGAGAGCATAAATAAAGTTGGAGCTTGAATAAGAATCTCATTTTTCTAGAAAAAGACTGAGTGATGCAGTCTGAGGTTGCCGTTGTGGCCACAGTTTGGGTGCTAGGGAGCACAGGGGCTGTGTTACTGAACTTCAAAGGACTGTTCTAACAGACGCAGACAGCTTCCTGCAGCTGTGCAGCCCTGACTCAGCCAGGCCTGGGAGAAGCTGGTGGAGCAGAGGCCTAGAGAGTGCTGAGGCCAGGTTGAGCCCAGAGGCTTCCTGTAGGCGGCCACTCAGGCCCTAACGGCCAGAAGAAAGTAAAGAACGGCCTGTTGGGGATGAACAGCTCCTTTGTGAGTCTTTAGTGAAATAAATCCCCAGTTGCTGTAGCCCAGCGTGTTGGGGCCTGGTGTGTGTAGATTCAGAGGGATCTTCAGGTGAGGGAAGGGCCAGAGAGGAGATAAGAACGCTTATAAACTAGTTCACACATAGGAATGTAACCGACTGACCCTCCAGGCCCCAGGAACACTCTGCCACTGGCTCCTCCTCCAGAAAGCCCACCAGGAGTGCTTCCAGTGGTGTGGCTGGCAGCTGCCAGGGTGCAGGAAAAGTCTTTGTGTGTGTGTGTGTGGGGGGGTACAGGGGAGTGCGATGGAGCGGGTTCATACAAGGTGGGCCAAGACCAGGGCCCCAGGTTGGTGCATGGGGAGGAGGTAGCCAGAAGCAAGGGGCTCAGAGGCCCTGCATGGGGCTGGCTCTCAGCAGGTGGGAGGTATTTTTAGGTAGGCTCAGGTGCAGACAGAGACATTACGCCATGGCCTGACAGGTGGTTAATATTTAATCCCCTCCTTAATCATTAACTATCTGGCTGGCTGGGGAGGAACAGAGCTGTTGTCAAATCAGTAACCACAGGCCGGGGAACAATGTCCACAGATCTGACTGCCTCTCCCACAGCTGGGGGTGCTGGCCGATGGAGTCACCCCTGATCCTGGGGGCCCTGGTGTGTCTCTTTCCCATGGTGTCCTAGGGATATGGAGAGAGTAAGAGATCAGGAAGAATCCTCTGGGAGCCAGGAATCGCCCTCTGGCCCTGAGGCGCCCGCAGGTGGCCAGTGCTGGGGGCGCTGTCCATTCAGGCATGAGGGTTCCAGTCCCTGCCCCTTCCTCCCAGGCCCTGTGACCTTGAACAAATCACACAGCCTCCCCAGCCTCAGTTTCCTCATCTGTGCAATGAAGACAATTTTCACAGCATAAAGAATTGTCATGAGATTTGAACAAGATGTGGGTGTACGAGGAAGTACTTTCTAAACTGAAGATTGAGATAACAAACTAGTTAGCAACAGTACAGATGGAAAGAGTCCCTGTAAAATTACACAAAGATGAAAGAAGAAAGCTGGCCCGCTCGTGTTTCCATCCACTGACCCGCAGTTCTCTTCAATGGAGTGGAACTCAGTGTAGTGGGTGCTTATTCACAAGGCTGTGTCCCCAGTCCCAAGCTGGACTTGGGGGTGACTTGAAAAGGAGCCTTCCTTGTCCTCAGGGAGTGAGGGTGGCCAGGTTTCAGAGCTGAATCAGATCAAGATGGGCGGTGTTTGTAAGGAGGGTCAGCAGGTCAGGGCTGCCGGTCAGTGGGATGGAGGCAGGGAGGAGAGTGTGGGCGGGAGGGTCACAGCAGGCTTCAGGGGTGAGTGGAGCAGGGAGAGGGTCCAGAGATGAGTAGGAGTCTGGGGGGAGGACGTGCATGCCGTGCAAGTTTACACATACCGTGGGACATTTGTGCACATGAAATCAAGCACATGAGCAGACTGTCCAAACATGCCTCCTGTTGTAAGGGTGCACGTGACTCACACTCTGAGTAGGCAGCTGCCCCTGCACACAGATGCACACAGTCACCCCAGGGCGCGTGGACACACCAACCCCAGGGAGTGCACGCGCCTCCTCTGCAGGCCCCAGCCTGGAGGCTCTGGATAACTCAGCACATCCCCAGCCCTGCACTTTCTGAGCTAAACTGACACCTACAGAAGACTGAAGACTTCTGGGGGCCTGAAGTCTTTGGGGTGTGTCAAGAAGCCATGGTATCCACCCTCAAGCAGCTGAGGTTGCTGCTGGGACCCAGCATGGGACCCAGTATGGAGCACAGGCAGGGAGCTCAGTGGGCCTGAGCTCTAGATGCACCCCCACGTGGCACGGGAGGCCAGCAGTGGGGTCAGCAAGGCAGGCCAGGGCAGCAGGTGGGGCTTCTTGAAAGAGGTGAGAGTGGAACCGGCCTTCAGAAAGCAGGGACTCGAGCCAGGTGTGGTGGCCCGCACCTGTAATCTCAGTACTTGTGAGGCTGGAACAGGAGGATTGCAAGTTTGAGGCTGGCCTCAGCAATTTAGTGAGACCCTGTTCCAAAATAAAAAAAATAAAAACAAGTCGGGTGTGGTGGCGTACGCTTGTAATCCCAGTACTTGGGAGGCTGACAGAAGGATCACAGGTTCCGGGTCAGCTTCAGCGATTTAGTGAGGCCTTCCGCAACTTAGTAAAACCCTGCTTTAAAATAAAAGAATAGGGCCGGGCGTGGTGGCGCATGCGCATGCTTGTAATCCCAGTACTTGGGAGGCGGAGACTAGAGGATCCCGGTTCCTGACCAGCCTCAGCTACTTAGTGAGGCCCTTCGCAACTTCGTGAGACCCGGTTTCAAAATAAAAGTATAAAAAATAGGGCCGGGGGTGTAGCTCGGAGGTAAAACGCCCCTGGGTTCAATCCCCAATACCGAAAAAAAAAAGAAAAAAGAAAATAAAAGAATAGGGCTGGGGGTATAATTTGGAGGTAGAATGCCCCTGGGTTCCATCCCCAGTACCGCAAAAAAAAAAAAAAATGGGATCAATCCCCAGTACAAAAAAAAAAAAAAAAAAAAGGAAAGAAAGGCAGGACTCAAGGGGCAGAGAGTTCCTAGGGAACTACTGGAGACCTGAGGCCCAGGCCCAGGCCCAAGCCCCTAGAACCAAAGGAAGCCAGGCAGTGAATCAGGCTGAGGGTTAACAGACACAGGATTCTGTTCTTCCCTGTGCTCCCTCCGAGGCCGGAGTCTCAGCACTCGGGGCCTCTCAGACTATGAGTACTGTAGGGAGCCCGTCCGCGGATCTTCTAGGCGAGTATAGTCAGGACAGGGACAAAAGACTAGCATCTGGCCCAGTGTTAGGGGCTTTAAAGGAGGTACAAACGCCATCAGGCCAGGACATTTTGAGTCCAGATCCTGAATCCTGAGTCCAGAACCTATATCTTTCCCCCGTCCATTTCCAGCTGTGTAACCTTGGGGCTGTTACCTACCTCTCTGTGCCTTGGTTCCTTGTTTATAACATGGGGATGATAACAGGAAAGTACTTGCTGTTTGGGGTTGTGGTGAGGGTTCAGTGACAACCAGGTCCCAACACAGTGCCTGGTATATAGTAAATGCTGTAGCCTTTACAAAGAGAAGATGTGCCTGACTGGGGCTCCCTGGAGGAGGAAACATGTGAGTTGGCTCTTGAAGGACCATCAGAGTCTCCACAGACCCAGGGGAAGGGAAGGGATTCCTTCCATGTGAAGCAGCTGGGGCAGGCAGAGGCAGGAAAGGGCAAGGCATGGTTGGGGACCTTGAGGTGTGCTTTGGGGCGTCAGCCACTGCCTGGGCAAAGGAGGTCAGGTCGGTGGCATTTGGGGAGGTGCGGCAAGGGAGGGTCTGCAAGGTCAGGTCATCCTGGAGCAGGGACTCTCCTGGAGCTTGTGAGTGGGGCTCCGTCAACACCGAGGCAGCAGAGAGCGGCCTGACTGCAGTGAGGGTGCGGGCAGAGGCTCCTGAGGGGCAGGAGGCCCCAGGCTCTGGCTCAGGTGGGCTGGAGGCTGGCCTGGCACCAGCAGGAAGGGGCAGTGCTGGGTCTCCCTAGCTGGGCTCAGTCATTTCCCATCCGTCTGTCCATCTATCATGTGGGCACTGGAGTGCTCCCCCTATCCTTGCCCCACCCCACAGTGGCAGGGAGGTGGTTCAGGATGCCCTGCTGCTTCTCTGGACAGTGTCTGGCCAGGGGTCAGGCAGGGAAGTTCATGGCTGGGGAGGAGCCAGGCCACAGCTTTGCTTCTTTCTCTCTGGGGAGGCCCCTCAGCTTATCTGAGACCAGGCAGAACTGGGTGGGCGAGGAGGGGATGCTCCTACTGTGGCCAGATAGCAATG